>SJXO01008977.1:0-50703 GCA_006408615.1 Connochaetes taurinus
CCTGTGAATATGTTACCATACCTGACAAAAGGGATTTACAGATGTGATTAAGATAAGGACCTTGGGATGGTGAGATTAAACTAGAATATTGTATTAACAATGTGAACCCAGTCTGAGCACATCCTTAGACCTACTATCCTTAAACATGGAATACATTTCTTAGCTCTGCCTAGAGAGAGAAATGTGACTCGATAATATCTGGAGGCCTGCAGCATTGCTGGTCTGATAATGGATGAAGGAGGCTGCGAACCAATGGATGTAGGCAGTTTCTAGAAGCTTGAGAATTCTGTGGACAGAGGGGCAGGGCAGGATACAGTCCATGGGATTGCAAAGAGTGAGACACGACTGTGTGACTAATTTTCTTTTTTTTTTTTTTTCAGTAAAAAAGGAGAATGAGAGGAAGAGAGTGGACAGCAAACAACCCATATATACTTTCAGTTCAGTTCAGTCGATCAGTCGTGTCCGACTCTTTGTGACCCCATGCATCACAGCACGCCAGGCCTCCCTGTCTATCACCAGCTCCCGGAGTTCACCCAAACTCATGTACACCGAGTCCCTGATATCATTCAGCCATCTTATCCTCTGTTGTCCCCTTTTCCTCATGCCCTCAATCCCTCCCAGCATCAGGGTCTTTTCCAATGAGTCAACGCTTTGCATGAGGTGGCCAAAGTATTGGAGTTTCAGCATCAGCATCAGTCTTTCCAATGAACACCTAGGACTGGTCTCCTTTAGAATGGACTGGTTAATCCCCTTGTATTCCAATGAACTCACAAGATTCTTCTCCAGCACCACAGTTCAAAAGCATCAGTTCTTTGGTGCTCAGCTTTCTTCACAGTCCAACTCTCACATCCATACATGAACACTGGAAAAACCATAGCACTGACTAGACGGATCTTTGTTGGCAAAGTAATATCTCTGCTTTTTAATATGCTATCTAAGTTGGTCTTAACTTTCCTTCCAAGGAGTAAGCATCTTTTAATATATACTGTAGAGATTTCTAAATTGCAAAAGCCTCAATAGGAATAAAACATAGAAAGATTTGGGGAAAAAGACTCATTCAACAAGATTTTAACACTTTTTATCCCGTGTTCCTCCCATTTGCCACATAACCCTGCTACCCTTTCCCATTTCTCCCAATGCAGAAAAGAGAAAATAAGCTTAAGAGCTACAAATAGATGAGACTCAAAGGAGACTCCAAAAGGAAGGAATTTCTGTATGGAGTGAGGTGGAGTGAGTGGCAGGTTAAACGGGGAGTGGATGGAGCATGAGAGAGAGACCAGAGAAAAAACTCGTGATCATGATTTCATCCTTCAGGGACCCTATCTTGGACAGAGAAAAGGTAATCCAATAGGAAAAAAACCTGCACATCATAAAGAACAACTTTTTAAATAATTTTCCTGGTTTCTGAGTGTGCTCATAAGTATTTATGTACATGGTGGAATTTGTTCTGGTGAAGGATTCTGATTGCATAAGTTTGTGAACTTTGAAGCCTCAAAAACAATAACGTAACAGAATAAAAATCTACTATAGAGAGCAGGCAGAGAAGGAAATAGCAACCCACTCCAGTGTTCTTGCCTGGAGAATCCCAGGGACGGTGGAGCCCGGTGGACTGCCGTCTATGGGGTCGCACAGAGTCGAACACAACTGAAGCAACTTAGCAGCAGCAGCAGCAGCATAGACAGCAGGAGAGAACAGAAAAGGCACTGCAGAAATTAAAGAATTTAAGGATTAGATAGACTACTTTACAAGAATGAATGATGAGAGAGAGGGTGATCTGCTTGCCTTTTTTTATTTATACATTTCCATCTCCCCAGAGAGGCCTGGATTAGGAATCATAATCTATTCTGGATGGGAGTTTCGTCACAGGCTACACATTCTAGATAAACCATTTTTATTTAACTGGTTGTTGTTGTTGTTGCACAGCCACTCAGTCGTGTCCGACTCTTTGCTACCCCATGGACTGAAGAATGACAGGCTTCCCTGTCCTTCACTATTTCCCCGAGTTTGCTCAAACTCATGTCCATCGAGTCAGTGATGCCATCTAACCATCTCATCTTCTGTCGTCCCCTTCTCCACCAGCCTCCAATCTTTCCCAGCATCAGGGTCTTTTCCATGAATCAGTTCTTCATATCAGGTGGCCACAGTATTGGAGCTTCAGCTTCAGCATCAGTCCTCTCAGTGAATATTCAGGGTTGATTTCCTTTAGGGTTGAGTGGTTTGATCTCCTTGCAGTCCAAGGGACTCTCAAGAGTCTTCTCCAACACTACAGTTCAATAGCATCAGTTTTTCAGTGTTCAACCATCTTTATGGTCCAACTCTCACATCCATACATAACTACTGAAAAAACCATTGCTTTGACTAGATGCACCTTTGTCTCAAAGTAATATCTCTGTTTTTAATATATTGTCTAGGTTTGTCATACTTTTCTTCCAAGGACCAAGCATCTTAATTTCATGACTGCAGTCACTGTCCACAGTGATTTTGGAGCCCAAGAAAATAAAGTCTGTCACAATTTCCATTTTTTCCCCATCTGTTTGCCATGAAGCGATGAGACAGGATGCCATGATCTTAGTTTTTTGAATACTGAGTTTCAAGGCAGCTTTTTCACTCTCCTCTTTCACTTTCATCAAGAGTTCCTTTTCACTTTCTGCCATTTAGGGTGATGTCATCTGCATATCTGAGGTTTTTGATATTGTTATATTAATTCCATGAGATTAAAAATTTAGAAAGAAAAAGAGAGAAATATTTTTTGTATTCTGTTTTATATACCCTGATAAAAGTTAAATATTCAAATATGTGCTGGATAATCAATAAAGTCTTAGGATATATTAGGATAGAGACTTTTGAGATATACTATTTCTTTTTTATTTTCTACTTGATTTTAAAATTTACATGGGAGAATAAATGTGTGAAAATTCCAAGAAAATTATGAAATAGAAGGCTGATGTGAATGAGGAAAGATATTAAATATAATAAAGATATATCCTTGTCTGGTCTCTTGCTGTGTAGACATCTTGTGTCCTTAGGCACACATAGCATCTTCCACACCACACCTGGACATTCAGTGCTGCTCAGAGAACATCACAGTTGCCTTCCTCAGCTCCCATTGCCATTCCCCTTCCTCCCAGCTAGTATAAAACCTGTTCCACCTTCTTCAAAAATTACATTTGTCCTCTGGCTCCAAATAAGCCCCCAAACACAAGTCTATATCAATGAAATCATCAAATATAAACTACATAATCTCTTATCATAAAATACACAAATTCATGTTTTATTACCTCCACCTTTGACTTGCCAGTGCATGGCTAAGTGTTCCTCCGAAGTCTGCATTTATACAGATATTTTAAAGGAAAAATTGGAGAGAGAGATGTTTCTAGTAACAGTGAAAGAATATATGACTCGGAGCATTTCACTCACAATTCTCTAGCTCTAGCATCAAAGAACTATGAACATTTACATCTAAATTTGCAAGGGAACTTGAAATCTGCCACAAATCCATAAGAATCTCTGATTTGTTAAATGATATCCCTTTAGGGATCATCTCTATATATGTAAATGATATCCTCCTATAGTAAAAGTAGCCTCCACTCCTACTAGCCTAGTGCAAAATAATGTCTCACATTGTACAGAAACAATTCCACCCAAGAAAGTATATCCTCATTTTTGTCCCTCCTTCTCATAGCCTCCCTGTGCAAAGAGAATGTGTATGTGGCAGTTAGCAAATGTTTCACTCTTTAAAAAGTAAATGATGAAAAAATAATATTAGGATTTATTTTAATTGGGAGAATGAATAAAGCTATTTTAGCGTCAGGTAAGTCCACTGGAGAAGAAAAGAATAGCAGAGACTTATAAGAGGAAAGTATGTCAAGCTCATCCCTCATAGCCACAGTGCACTCAGGGAGGATGGGTAGGTCTCTCAGTCCTCTCTAGCCCACCTATCTCCCATTGCCCTGCTGATCAGACACCAGATTTCTTGGAACTTTCCATTTTCTCAGCCGGTGGAAAAAGAACTGACCATACCTGAGCAGATGACGCCTGCATCTTCTTCATGATCGCAGTTGTGTTGCCGCCATCCCAAGGTAGGGCACCTCCACACTTGGGACTCCTCTCCTCTGCAGCTCACTTCATCCAGCCAGATGGGCCCTGATCCTGCCCCGAAGTGAGCAGACGCCATGGCACTGAGGGCTTCTCCACAGCCCAGCTGCCTGCACACCACGCGGGCATCATCTAGGTCCCAGTCGTCATCACAGATGGTGCCCCAGGATCCCTGGTCAAGGATCTCCACTCTCCCAGAGCAATGACCATCTCCGTCCACCAGGCGGATCTGCCTGCTGTCTGAGCAGAGAGAAATGGGACATGGGGAGATGACACCAGGGGTTGAGAAGGGTTTTCTATCCTGTGGGACCCACACCTGAGCAGTAGGGGGCGCTCTCCTCTGAGGCTGGTTCAGACAGGGAGTCGTTGCATTGGGGCAGCAGCTGGTCTGGTTTTTTATACCAATGGCAAGAGAATAATAAGGTTGAAAAATTGGAAGAAAATAAAATGGGAAATATTAAGTTGAAAACACTCTAGTGAGTAGTCTGAGACAGAAGGGGGTACAAGGTCCCATCAGAGTTAACATTCTGATCTGTAGAGTTCCGCACAGCATCAGAGAAAGATTTAGAGGAAATGTTAGTCTCTCTACCCGGAGCAGTTAAATGAGTTCAGAGTCACAGGAATGAGCTGGCAGCTGGATAGATTCCTTTCAAAGCACACACATTTTGATGCCATTGACCTAAGAGTTAAAGGGGTTGATTAAAGGGAGTGGAGTCAGGAACTGGCCTTATCAGATGCCTCAGATAGCAATCATGAATCCTCTACCATTAGTATCCTTTGTGACATTGTACAGGAGACAGGAATCAAGACCATCCCCAAGAAAAAGAATTGCAAAAAAGCAAAATGGCAGTCTCAGGAGACCTTACAAATAGGTGTGAAAAGAAGAGAAGGAAAAAGCAAAGGAGAAAAGGAAAGATATACTCATTTGACTGCAGAGTTCCAAAGAAGAGCAAGGAGAAATAAGAAAGCCTTCCTCAGAAATCAGTGCAAATAAACAGAGGAAAACAATAGAATGGGAAAGACTAGAGATCTCTTCAAGAAAATTGGAGAAACCAAGGGAACATTTCATTCAAAGATGGGCTCGATAAAGGACAGAAATGGTATGGACCTAACAGAAGCAGAAGACATCAAGGAGAGGTGGCAAGAATACACAGAAGAACTGTACAAAAAAGATCTTCACGATCTAGACTATCACAATGGTGTGATCACTCACCTAGAGCCAGACATCGTGGAATGTGGTCAAGTGGGCCTTAGAAAGCATCACTACGAACAAAGCTAGTGGAGGTGATGGAATTCCAGTTGAGCTATTTCAAATCAGTATGGATGTGAGAGTTGGACTGTGAAGAAAGCTGAGCACTGAAGAATTGATGCTTTTGAACTGTAGTTGGAGAAGACTCTTGAGAGTCCCTTGGACTGCAAGGAGATCCAATCAGTCCATCCTAAAGGAAATTAGTCCTGAGTGTTCACTGGAAGGACTAATGCTGAAGCTGAAACTCCAGTATTTTGGCCACCTGATGTGAAGAGCTGACCCATTTCAAAAGACCCCTATGCTGGGAAGGATTGGGGGCAGAAGTAGAAGGGGAGACAGAGGATGAGATTGCTGGATGGCATCACTGACTCAATGGACATGAGTTTGGGTAAAATCTGAGAGCTGGTGATTGACAGGGTGTCCTGGCATACCTCAGTCCATGGGGTCGCATAGTCAGACATGACTGAGCGGCTGAACTGAACTGAACCAAACACTAATTGAATTAAAGAGGGAATTTTCATGATTATAATGAAATGCACCCTTAATAAAGATATAGACATCAAAATTCAATAAAGGTAACAGAACATAGCTTTGAAATATACTTGACAGAATGAAAAGAAGAAACAGGCAAAATCACAGTCAAAATAGGGGATTTCTACTGTATCTTTTTCAATAACATACAGACCAGACATACAAAAAAAAACAAAGAATACAGTAGATGTACAACAAAATAATCAGCACATTTAACTAAGTAACACATAAAGCAATGCACCCAACAATGCAAGAGTTCACATTATTGTAAATGCACTAAGAACATTTATCAAAAATGACCACATAATAGGACAAAATATTTCACTCTTTGAACTCATACAGAGTATTTACTCTGACCACACTGGAATAAAATTAAAAATTAATATGAAAATATTGTTAGCCATCCCTATTTTGGGAAATTCAGCAACACCCTTCCAAAACACACCTGAGTCTGGGAATAAATTTAAAATTTACCAGATATTGTGAAATAATGATAGTAAAGATACAATCATAATGGTAATAAACACAAAATTATGATATTATCATAAATTCTTCTAATGAAACTCAAGTAGTACGTAAGGAAAATTTATACCCTAGATTTAGAGAAGAGGAAAGACCAAAAGTTAAAAAAAGTAAGCTTCATAAGAAACTAGGAGGTGAGAAAGCCCAAAAAATATAGAATAACACCTGAGTCTGGGAATAAATTTAAAATTTACCAGATATTGTGAAATAATGATAGTAAAGATACAATCATAATGGTAATAAACACAAAATTATGATATTATCATAAATTCTTCTAATGAAACTCAAGTAGTACGTAAGGAAAATTTATACCCTAGATTTAGAGAAGAGGAAAGACCAAAAGTTAAAAAAAGTAAGCTTCATAAGAAACTAGGAGGTGAGAAAGCCCAAAAAATATAGAATGTGGGGTTAATTTTAAAAGGAACAAAAGTGAATGAAAAATAAGGTAAGCATAAGATAAAAAGCATAGAAGAAAACCCTTTAAACGTGGCTCATTGAAAACTGATGAACACTGATCAATACCAATGAAGAGCAGAGAGTAAATGAAGTTAACAATATCAAGAACGAAAAGGGACATCACTATAAATCATACAGATGTTTTGTGTCATAGTTTTTGTGTTGTTGTTTGTTTACGGCTGTGCTGTGGCCCGTGGGATCTTAGTTCCCAGGTCAGGGATTGAACCTGGACCCATGCAGTGAAAGTCCAGAGATTTAACCCCTGGATTGCATAGCTTTATTAATAAAATTTATACATTTGGTGGCTCAGACGGTAAAGCGTCTGCCTGCAATGCAGGAGACCTGGATTCAATCCCTGGGTGGGGAAGATCCCCTGGAGAAGAAAATCGCAACCCACTCCAGTACTCTCGCCTGGAAAATTCCATGGACAGAGGAGCCTTGTAGGCTACAGTCCATGGGGTCGGCAAGGAGTCGGACACGACTGAGTGACTGTACTTCACTTCATACATTTAATGTGGATAAGTACACAGAAAGTGTCAGTTTCTCCACAGCCTTGCCAACACTTAAGTATCTTTAAAAAAAAAAAAGTCATTCTGACATGTGAGAGATGATATCTCTTTGTGTTTTTGATTTACATTTCCCTGATGATTGACAATGTCAAGCATTGTTCATACACCCATTGGCCATTTGTATGTCTTCTTTAGAGAAATGTCTATTCAAGCCCTTGGCCAATTTTTTAACTGCATTATTAGGTTTTGGATTTTTTTTCTTGAGTTGCAGGAGTTCCTTATTTGTTTGGAAATTAATACCTTATATAATTTGTGCTAGCTTGCTTTTTCACTCTGTTGATGTTTCCTTTGGCTTGAAGAAGCCTTCTAGTTTGATATATTCCCACTTGTCTATTTTTGCTTTGTTGCCTGTACTTTCGACATCATATCCATGAAATCATGAAGCAATGTGTTTTTATTTTCTGATGAAGCTATCACATATCTAAAATATAATTCTTATCTGGTGATGATATTATACAATCACACATAGTAAAATACATTCAGATAAATAAATGAATTCAAAATTAGGTTTTGAATATTCTTTAGTGGAACTGTAAAATTATTTGCAGAAAATAAAACTTGATTCAATGTTATATTGAGATTGAGAATGGCATATGAAACATTTCATTAAAGGCAGAAGATAAAAAAGTAAACCATTATAGATTTGATAACATAATCCCACCCATTCATATATAACCTTAAACATATATGCAAAAAATAGGGTAAATATTTACAAAAATATTTAAGAAAGAGTAAGTGATGTTTCTTTATAAGACTATAAAGAAAGATGAGCACTGAAGAATTGATGCTTTTGAACTGTGGTGTTGGAGAAGACTCTTGAGAGTCCCTTGGACTGCAAGGAGATCCAACCAGTCCATCTTAAAGGAGATCAGTCCTGAGTGTTCATTGGAAGGACTGATGTTGAAGCTGACACAACTGAGCAACTGAACTGAAGTGATGTTTGTTTACAGAGAGTTCCTATAAATAAATAAAAATTTTTAAAACATTCTAGAAAAAAAATATTGTCATGAAAGATATCTTAAAACTGTAATATAGGAAAGAAGATAATATTTTTGTATATAGTGTTTGTGAAAGTTGCTCAGTCATGTCCAACTCCTTACGACCCCATGGAGTATACAGTCCATGGAATTCTCCAGGCCAGAAAACTGGAGCGGGTAGCCTTTTCCTTCTCCACGGGTCTTCCCAAGTCAGGGATCACACCTAGGTCTCCCACACTGCAGGCAGATTCTTTACCCGCTGAGTCATCAGGGAAGCCCAAGAACACTGGAGTGAGTAGCCTATCCCTTCTCCAGTGGATCTTCCAGACCCAGGAATCAAACCCCGGTCTCCTGCATTGTAGGCAGATTCTTTACCAGCTTAGCTACCAGGGAAGCCCTAATGTGGATTTAAAAAGAAAACAAAACAAAACAAAAAACCCATGATGCATGTTCTTTTGTCAAGCCTATGAAGAGAATAATACTCTATTTTTAAATTAATTGTTTGGTTGTCCTGGGTCTTAGTTGCAGCAAGCAAATTTTTACTTGTGGGATCATAAGATAAAAAATTGTAACTACATGTGGTGATGGATATTGCTGTACGTGTGGTGATGAGTTACCAATATGTACAAAAACATAAACACTATGTTTTACACTTAGAACTAATATAATGTTACAAGAATTACATCTCAATTAAAAATTTTAACAAACACGATTGGAATATGTGGATAAAATTAATTTCATCCTTACCTCATTTAGACTCTCTGGTGGCTCAGACGGTAAAGAATCTGACTGCAGTGTGGGAGACTCAATTGCGATACCTAGGTTGGGATGATCCCCTGGAGAAGGGAATGGAAACCCATTCCAGTATTCTTGCCTGGAGAATTCCGTGGACAGAGGAGCCTGGCAGGCTATGGTCCATGCAGACACAAAGAGTCGGACACTAACATTTTCACTTAATGTCATTTTGTGAAAACAAATAAAACTCATCACAATTTAAAATATCAAATCTCACTGCATCCTTCAGGGTTGGGACAGACACACAGAAACAGAGAGTAAATCACCTGCACACGAGATATAGGCTTCCTCCTTGGGAGAGCATGAAGTGTAATTCCAAGGGTCAGAAGGACACTGCCAGAGAGAGGTGTCAGTTTTCCGACACCGGATTCCATCCACCCACTGGGGTCTAAAACCTTCTCTAAGAGCAACAGAAGAGTTGAGGGTTCCGCTGTCCCCACAGCCAAGCTGTCTGCAGATCACGGACACAGTGATGTCTTCCATGGGGCTGCGGCAGACACTGCCCCAAGTCCCGTTGTAGAAAACTTCCAGCCACCCAGCACACTGCTGGTCCTCGCTCACCATCCTGAGGCCCAGGAACTCTAAGATTGAAAGGGGAGGAGACAGGACACAGTGAAAACTTTGCTGCATGTTCTAGGTTTTCCTTTCTTCTAGAAATGGTGAACTGTCATCTCTGATCTTGCTCAAGAGATACCCACTAGATGACAAGACTGACATCACCTCCCTTTTAAGTGACTTTGTCCATTTGTATCTGTCTTTCTATTTCTGGCACAATGGTGTAGTGAATATGAACTGAACCCAGGAACTCTAAGATTGAAAGGGGAGGAGACAGGACACAGTGAAAACTTTGCTGCATGTTCTAGGTTTTCCTTTCTTCTAGAAATGGTGAACTGTCATCTCTGATCTTGCTCAAGAGATACCCACTAGATGACAAGACTGACATCACCTCCCTTTTAAGTGACTTTGTCCATTTGTATCTGTCTTTCTATTTCTGGCACAATGGTGTAGTGAATATGAACTGAGAGGAAGACCAAACCGTGTGGGCGCTAGTCAGGGAGGGGCAGCTGAATCCTGCTTCCTAACAAAATCTTTGAAGAGTATGTTAAGGGATGTGATGTGGATACTAGGGAGATAGGCAGAATAATTAACCCCAAAATGTCCACATCCCAATCTCTGCAACCTGTGAATATGTTACCATACCTGACTATGAAGAGAATAATACTCTCTTTTAAAATTAATTATTTATTTGATTGTGCTGGGTCTTAGTTGCAACATGCAAATTCTTACTTATGGGATCATAAGAAAAAAAATGTAACTACATGTGGTGATGGATATTACTGTACATGTGGTGATAATTTACCAATATGTACAAAAGCATAAACACTATATTTTATACTTAGAACTAATATAATGTTACAAGAATTACATCTCAATTAAATATTTTAAGAAACAAGATTGGAATATGTGGATAAAGTTAATTTCATCCTTACCTCATTTTGGCTTCGCTGGTGGTTCAGATGGTAAAGAATCTGACTGCACTGTGGGAGACTCAATTGTGATACCTAGGTTGGGATGATCCCCTGGAGAAGGGAATGGAAACCCATTCCAGTAATCTTGCCTGGAGAATTCCGTGGACAGAGGAGCCTGGCAGGCTATAGTCCATGCAGACACAAAGAGTCGGACACAACTGAGTCGGACACTAACATTTTCACTTAATGTCATTTTGTGGACCCAAATTAAACTCATCACTTAGATTTTAAAATGTCAAATCTCACTGCATCCTACAGGGTTGGGACAGACACACAGAAACAGACAGTAAGTCACCTGCACACGAGATATAGGCTTCCTCCATCGGAGAGCATGAAGTGTAATTCCAAGGGTCAGAAGGACACTGCCAGAGAGAGGTGTCAGTTTTCCGACACCGGATTCCATCCACCCACTGGGGTCTAGAACCTTCTCTAAGAGCAACAGAAGAGTTGAGGGTTCCACTGTCCCCACAGCCAAGCTGTCTGCAGATCACGGACACAGTGATGTCGTCTATGGGGCTGCGGCAGACACTGCCCCAGGTCCCATTGTAGAAAACTTCCAGCCATCCAGCACACTGCTGGTCCTCGCTCACCATCCTGAGGCCCAGGAACTCTAAGATTGAAAGGGGAGGATATAGGACACAGTAAAAACTTTGCTGCATGTTCTAGGTTTTCCTTTCTTCTGGAAATGGTGAACATTCATCTCTGACCTTGTTCAGGAAATACCCACTAGATGACAAGACTGACATTGCCTCCCTTATAACTGACCTTGTCCATTTGTGTCTGTCTTTCTATTTCTACCACAATGGTGTAGTGGATATGAACTGAGGGGAAGACCAAACTGTGTGGGTGCTAGTCAGGGAGGGGCAGCTGAATTCTGCTTCCTAACAAAATTTTTGAAGAGTATGTTAAGGGATGCAATGTGGATATTAGGGAGATAGGCAGAATAATTAACCCCAAAATGTCCACATCCCAATCTCTGCAACCTGTGAATATGTTACCATACCTGACAAAAGGGATTTACAGATGTGATTAAGATAAGGCCCTTGGGATGGTGAGATTAAGCTAGAATATTGTATTAACAATGTGAGCCCAGTCTGAGCACATCCTTAGACCCACTATCCTTAAACATAGAATACGTTTCTCAGCTCTGCCTAGAGAGAGAAATGTGACTCTGGATAATATCTAGAGGCCTGCAGGATTGCTGGTCTGATAATGGATGAAGGAGGCTGTGAACCAAGGGATGTAGGCAGTTTCTGGAAGCTTGAGAATTCCATGGACAAAGGGGCAGGGCAGGGTACAGTCAATGGGATCACAAAGAGTCAGACACGACTATGTGACTTTCTTTCTTTCTTTCTTTCTTTCTTTTTTTTTTTTTCATCTAGAAGATTGAAAGGACAAGAAATAGATTGATTCTCCCCCAGAGCCACAGAAGTGATGCAGCCCTGCTGAAGCCTTGATCCAGGCCCAGTGAGATCTCTGCTGGGCATCTAAGCTACAGAAGTGTAAGGAAATAAATTTATGTTGTTTTAACCCACTAATTGGTAAATTGTTACTGAAGCAAATGGAAACTAGTACCGTGGGTTTAAATATTTTGTATGTAACTGGAGAGAGAGCCCTGCTTTCAAGAAAAACTGTAAAAAACGGCTCTGCCAGGAAACCTGCTGAGAAGAAAGGACCAGATCCTCAGCTGCTGCGGGAGGAAGTGAAAGGACCTCGTCTTCACGTCTGCTGGAAAGACAGGCTCCATGGGAGGAAGCTTTCTTCTCTGGTCCTTTCAGCATCTCTCCCTCAGGGCTCAGACCCCAGTCCCCCAGGGCCCCACCCTTCCCCCAGCCTGTGGACAGTGTGCAGCACAGACCTGAGCAGATGACCCCCACGTCCTGCTTGTGTCTGCAGTCATGCCGCCCCCAGCCCCAGAAAGGGCACTTCCACAAGTGAGATTCATTTCCTGTGCAGTTCAGGTTGTC
Organism: Connochaetes taurinus; assembly: GCA_006408615.1. Lineage (NCBI taxonomy): Eukaryota > Metazoa > Chordata > Mammalia > Artiodactyla > Bovidae > Connochaetes > Connochaetes taurinus. The sequence continues at coordinate 12,691 of SJXO01008977.1, forward strand.
CAACCAGATGGGCCCTGATCCTGCCCCGAAGCGAGCAGACCCTGTGGCATTAAGGGCTTCTCCACAGCCCAGCTGCCTGCACACCACGCGGGCATCGTCCAGGTCCCAGCCGTCATCACAGATGGTGCCCCAGGAGCCCTGGTCAAGGATCTCCACTCTCCCAGCGCAGGGACCGCCCCCGTTCACCAGGCGGATCTGTCTGCTCTCTGAGGAGAGAGAAATGGGACAATGGGGTGTTGACCTGGGAAGTGAAAAGGATCTTTTGTCCTGTGGGACCCTCACCTGAGCAGTAGGGGGCGCTCTCCTCTGAGGCTGCAGAGCCTGCAGGTTGAGACAGGGAGTCATTGCACTGGGGAAGCACCTGGATCTGATTTCCTGAAGAAACAACAATGATCAGAAGTCTGGAACGGTTGAAGAACAAGAAACTGAATTATGGGAAATAATGACCTGGTAATGGACCTTATATGAAAGCTGTGTTCAGTTCACTTCAGTTCATTCACTCAGTTGTGTCCGACTGTTTCCAACACCATGAACCGCAGCAGGCAAGGCCTGCTTGTCCATCACCAATTCCCCAAGTCCACCCAAACTCATGTCCATCCAATCGGTAATACCATCCAACCATCTCATCTTCTGTCGTTCCCTTCTCCTCCTGCCCTCAATCTTTCCCAGCATCAGGGTCTTTTCACATGACAGAGTTCTTCACATCAGGTGGCCAAAGTATTGGTGTTTCAGCTTCATCAGTCCTTCCAATGAACACCCAGGACTGATCTCCTCTAGGATGGACTGGTTGGATCTCCTTGCAGTCCAAGGAACTCTCAAGAATCTTCAACACGACAGTTCAAAAACATCAATTCTTCCTTGCTCAGCTTTCTTTACAGTCCAACTCTCACATCCACACATGACTACTGGAAAAACCATAGCCTTGACTAGACAGGCACACCTTTGTTGACAAAGTATTGTCTCTGTTTTTTAATAAGCTGCATAGTTTGGCCATAACTTTCCTTCAAAGGAGTAAGTGTCTTTTAAGTTCTTGGCTGCAGTCACCATCTGCCGTGATTTTGGGGCCCAAAAAATAAAGTCAGCCACTGCTTCCACTGTTTCCCCGTCTATTTCCCATGAAATGATGGGACCAGATGCCATGATCTTCATTTTCTGACTGTTGAGCTTTAAGCCAACATTTTCACTCTTCTCTTTCACTTTCATCAAGAAGCTCTTTAGTTCTTTTTCACTTTCTGTCATAAGGGTGGTGTCATCTGCATATCTGAGGTTATTGATATTTCTCCTGGCAATCTTGATTGCAGCTTATGCTTCATCCAGCCCGGTGTTTCTTATGATGTACTCTGTATATAAGTTAAATAAGCAGGATGACAATATACAGGCTTGATGTACTCCTTTTCCTATTTGGAACCAGTCTGTTGTTCCATGCCCAGTTCTAACTGTTGCTTTATAATGAGCATACAGGTTTCTCAAGAGGCAGGTTAGGTGGTCTGGTATTCCCATCTCTTGAAGAATTTTCCACAGTTTATTGTGATCCACACAGACAAAGGCTTTTGGCATAGTCAATAAAGCAGAAATAGATATTTTCCTGGAACTCTCTTGCTTTTTTGATGATCCAGTGGATGTTGGCAATTTGATCTCTGGTTCCTTTCCCTTTTCTAAAACCAGCTTGAACATCAGGAATTTCATGGTTCACGTATTGCTGAAGCCTGGCTTGGAGAATTTTACTTTACTAGCGTGTGAGATGAGTGCAATTGTGTGGTAGTTTGAGCATTCTTTGGCATTGCCTTTCTCTGGGATTGGAATGAAAACTGACCCTTTCCAGTCCTGTGGCCACTGCTGAGTTTTCCAAATTTGCTGGCATATTGAGTGCAGCACCTTCACAGCATCATCTCTCAGGATTTGAAAGAGCTCGACTGGAATTCCATCATCTCCACTAGTTTTGTTCATAGTGATGCGTCCTAAGGCCCACTTGACTTCACATTCCAGGATGTCTGGCTCTAGATGAGTGTGAGTGATCACACCATCATCATTATCCAGGTCATGAAGATCTCTTTTGTACAGTTCTCCTGTGTATTCTTGCCACCTCTTCTTAATATCTTCTGCTTCTGTTAGGTCCATACCATTTCTGTCCTTTATTGACCCAATCTTTGCTTGAAATGTTTCCTTGGTATCTCTAATTTTCTTGAAGAGATCTCTAGTCTTTCCCATTCCATTGTTTTCCTCTATTTATTGCACTGATCACTGAGGAAGCCTTTCTTATCTCTCCTTGCTCTTCTTTGGAACTCTGAATTAAAATGGGTATATCTTTCCTTTTCTCTTTTGCTTTTCACCTCTCTTCTCTTCACATCTATTTGTAAGGCCTCCCCAGACAGCCATTTTGCTTTTTTGCATTTCTTTTCCATGGGGATGGCCTTGGTTTCTGTCTCCTGTACAATGTCATGAACCTCCGTCCATAGTTCATCAGGCACTCTGTCTATCAGATCTAGTCCTTTAAATCAATTTCTCACTTTCACTGTATAGTCATAAAAGATTTCATTTAGGTCATACCTGAATGGTCTCGTGTTTTTCCCCACTTTCTTCAATTTAAGTCTGAATTTGGCAATAAGGAGTTCATGATCTGAGCTACAGTCAGCTCTCGGTCTTGTTTTTGCTCCCTGCATAGAGCTTTTCCATCTTTGGCTGCAAAGAATATAATCAGTCTGATTTCAGTGTTGACCATCTGGTGCTGCCCATGTGTAGATCTTCTCGTGTGTTGCTGGAAGAGGATGTTTGCTATGAAAGCTGTGACCTGGCAGTAAAATTATCATACTCTTATTGTTCATCTTCTCCGTGGAGAGTTCTGCTTCTGACAGTATCACAATTTTTGTTTTAACTCAAGTGTTGCTATAAGAATTAGTTAAGTAAGTTGTTGTATCCCTAAATCTACCCTTGTGCTGTGCTTAGTCACTCAGTAATGTCAGACTTTTTGTGACCCCATGGACTATAGCCCACCAGGCTCCTCTGCCCATAGGATTTTTCAAGCAAGAATACTGGAGTGGGTTGCCATGCCCTCCTCCAGGGGATCTTCCCAATCCAGGGATCAAACCCAGGTCTCCTGCATTGCAGGCAGATTCTTTACCATCTGAGCCACTGGGGAAGGCCAAATCTATCCCTAAGTAAAAGCAAAACAAAATTCTTTCTGAAGGATTTCTACAATTTCTTCAATGTCTAACTTTAAAACAAACACTTAAATAAAATAGATCTCATGAAAAACAGAAAGGAAAAAGGAGACATTGGAAAGAATTTCCCAGGTCTTTCAGCTGCTAGATTTACCTGACAGAAAATTTAAATAGCCATGATTAAAGTGTTTATGGAAATAATAGACAAAATGTGTATCTTTGCAGAGAAGTGATAACAAAAGTGAAGTACTTCTAGAGCTGAAAAATGTGTTAGCTGAAATTAAGAACTAAAGAATAATAGTAGCCATGCACTAGCTCAGCATAAAGTAGAAACATCACAGTGCAAGATCAGAGGATATTCTGCAATCTAGAAATTCAGGGCACATGAAAAGAGTTCTGGTTAGATTGTTGTATAGAAGATTTTCCCCTAAAATTTAGCCCAGTTCAGTTCAGTCACTCAGTCATGTCCAACTCTTCGTGACCCCATTAACTGCAGCTCACCAGACTTCCCTGTCCATCACCAACTCCCAGAGCTTGCTCAAACTCATGTCCATCAAGTCGGTGATGCCATCCAACCATCTCATCCTCCCACCCTCAATCTTACAGCATCAGGGTCTTTTCCAACAAGTCAGTTCTTTTCATCAGGTGGCCAAAGTATTGGAGCTTCAGCTTCAGAATCAGTCCTTCCAATGAATGTTCAGGGCTGATTTCCATCAGCATCCACTGGTTTGATCTCCTTGTAGTCCAGGGGACTCTTAGCAGTCTTCCTCAACACCACAGTTCAAAAGCATCAATTCTTCAGCACTCAGCCTTCTTTATGGTCCAACTCTTACATCCATACATGACTACTGGAAAAGCCATAGATTTGACTAAATGGACAATTGTCAGCAAAGTAATGTCTCTGCTTTTTAATATGCTGTCTAGGTTTGTCATAGCTTTTCTTCCAAGCAGTAGATGTCTTTTAATTTCATGGCTGCAGTCACCATCTACAGTGATTTTGGAGCCCAAGAAAATAAAGTCTGTCACTGTTTCCATTGTTTCCCCATCTATTTGCCATGAAGAGATGGGACCAGATGCCATGATCTTAGTTTTTTGAATGCTGAGTTTTAAGCCAGCTTTTTCACTCTACTTTTTCACTTTCATCAAGAGGCTCTTTAGCTCCTCTTTGCTTTCTGCCATAAAGGTGGTATCATCAGCATATCTGACGTTATTGATATTTCTCCTGGCAACCTTGATTCCAGCTTGTGCTTAATCCAGCCCAGCCGTTCACATGATGTACTCTGCATATAGGCAGACGCTTTGGCTCAGAGGGTAAAGCATCTGCCTGCAAAGCAGGAGACCTGGGTTCGATCCCGGGTCAGGAAGATCCCCTGGAGAAGGAAATGGCAACCCACTCCAGTATTCTTGCCTGGAAAATCCCATGGACAGAGAAGCCTGGTAGATTGTAGTCCATGGGATCTCAAAGAGTTGGACACAACTGAGCGACTTCACATCAGGGTGACAACATACAGCCTTGACATACTCCTTTCCCAGTTTGGAATCAGTCTGTTTTTCCATGCCCAGTTCTAACTATTGCTTCTTGATCTGCATACAGGAGCCAGGTAAGGTGGTCTGGTATTCCCATCTCTTTAAGAATTTTCCATAGTTTGTCATGATCCACACAGTCAAAGGTTTGGCATAGTCAATAAAGCAGAAGTAGATGTTTTTCCAGAACTCTCTTGCTTTTTCTGTGATTCAACGGATGTTAGCAATTTGATCAATATGATAAGGCAAAACTTTTAGCTGCAGAAAAAGAATATATACTTCATTTTGCTTATGACTTTGGGTCATTAATCAGGAAGAAACTCAGTTTGGCAGGCTTTCAGTCGGGTCTTTCAGTGCTGCAATTAGATGTCACCTGGGGCTGAAGTCATTAAAGACTTGACTGAACTCTGTTTCTGTAAGGAAATTCCCAGAAGAGTCCTAAGGGTAAAGGAACATCATGCCTTCAACTTAATTCAGAAAGATTTTACATATTCAGGGAGAAATGGGGCAGAAGGGGAATTGAGAAGGAAAGACACTCACACACACACACGCACACACACACACACACACACACACACAGATTAAAGCAAAATATTGATACTAACATTTAGAAACCCAGGTAAAAGTCATAAAGGAATTTTTATATTACTTTCACAACATTTTAATGTCTCAAATGACATCAAAATTTAAAAAACTAAAAGATGAAAACAACTCAAAGAGAATTCATTGCCAGGACACTTTCACACACACAAAAAAAAATACTCATAATATCAAAAATAAAATACCTAGGAGAAATCCTAGTAGAAGATGGGCAAAATCTCTGAGAGAAATTCAAAATCTAACTGAATGGAGGGATGTATTATGTCAATGATTTGGAAAATTCAACATTGTCAATGTCAGTCATCCTCAAATTTCTTTGTCTCCTCTCAAAATTTTAAATCTAATCTCAATGAAAATACCCTTAAGCTTTTCTTTTGGTGAAAATGACAAGCTGGTTTCTAAATTCATACAAAATACAAGCAACCAAGAATGACCATCACAGTTGATAAGAAAAGCAACAAAGTTAGAGGAGTTAATATAAAGTAATTTTTGTAAATTAAAATTATTAAGACTTACTGCAAAGTTTGAAACTCTGGGAAATAGTGAAGGACACAGAAGCCTGGTGAGCTGTAGTTCATGGGGTCACAAAGAGTCAGACATGACTTATCAATTAAACAACAACAATGACAAAGTTGTGATAATTAAGAAAATGCATTATTGGTGCAAGGATAGACAAATGATAACATGGAACAGAATAGAGAGTCTTAAGGACAGACATACTTGCCCTTCTGCTTATGATGAAGGCGGCACTGAAGTGGGGAAAAGAATCTTTTCAGGAAAAGAATCTTTTCAGAAAAAGATTGAGCCAATTGGATGTCCATATGAAAACTGACCCTTATATTACACCAATATCAATCCCAGAAAGAATGCACAATTATATGCAAGAGAAAAATATTAAAATTTCCATAAGACACTCTTGGAAAATATTTTTATGACCTTGGAGTAGGCAAAAATTCTTTTTTAAAGGCTATAAGAAGCATTAAATGTACAGGAAAAAGTTGGCAAGTTATGTTTCCATAATATTAAGAAATGAGTTCATCAAAGGACACCATTTGATTAAGAAAAAGAAAATAAATGACCAATGGTTAAACATGGAAAGTAACACATATTTGCATTCAAAGACATTGTCATGGTAAGTTGTAGTATCATATTTGTAATAGTCAAGAACTGGAAACAACTCAGACTTATACTGTCAGTAGAACTGATCAGCACATGGACATGTGATCATTCAAAGGCCTTCGGTTCGGTTCAGTTGCTCAGTCGTATCCGACTTTTTGCGACCCCATGAATCGCAGCACGCCTGGCCTCCCTGTTCATTACCATCTCCCAGAGTTCACTCAGACTCACGTCCATCGAGTCCGTGATGCCATCCAACCATCTCATCCTCTGTCGTCCCCTTCTCCTCCTGCCCCCAATCCCTCCCAGCATCAGAGTTTTTTCCAATGAGTCCACTCTTCACATGAGGTGGCCAAAGTACTGGAGTTTCAGCTTTAGCATCATTCCTTCCAAAGAAATCCCAGGGCTGATCTCCTTCAGAATGGACTGGTTGGATCTCCTTGCAGTCCAAGGGACTCTCAACAGTCTTCTCCAACACCACAGTTCAAAAGCATCAATTCTTCAGCACTCAGCCTTCTTCACAGTCCAACTCTCACATCCATACATGACCACAGGAAAAACCATAGACTTGACTAGACGGACCTTAGTCGGCAAAGTAATGTCTCTGCTTTTGAATATGCTATCTAGGTTGGTCATAACTTTTCTTCCAAGGAGTAAGCATCTTTTAATTAGAACTGGACATGGAACAACAGACTGGTTCCAAATAGAAAAAGGGGTACGTCAAAGCTGTATATTGTCATCCTGCTTATTTAACTTATATGCAGAGTACATCATGAGAAACACTGGACTGCAAGAAACACAAGCTGGAATCAAGATTGCTGGGAGAAATATCAATAACCCCAGATATGCAGATGACACCACCCTTATGGCAGAAAGTGAAGAGGAACCAAAAAGCCTCTTGATGAAAGTGAAAGAGGAGAGCGGAAAAGTTGGCCTAAAGCTCAACATTCAGAAAACGAAGATCATGTCATCCGGTCCTATCACTTCATGGGAAATAGATGGGGAAACAGTGGAAACAGTGTCAGACTTTATTTTGGGGGGCTCCAGAATCACTGCAGATGGTGACTGCAGCCATGAAATTAAAAGACGCTTACTCCTTGGAAGAAAAGTTATGACCAACCTAGAAAATTCAAAGGCATACTCTACAGTAATAAAAATAAATAAATAAAGTGCTACATTATACAACATCATGAGTGAATCCCAAACATAATTTTGAGTCTAAGAAATTAGATACAAAAGATGCAACATACTGCATCATTTTATATAAAGTTCAAAAATTGATAAAACTCTCTAGATTAGTAGAAGTTTGGTAAGCACTTTTCCCTGTTGAGGAGAGGGGGCGACAGTGACATTCTCTTTGCTGCTCTGGGCTGGGGTTCATACTGAGGTCTATACTTATTGCTCCTACATTGTTTTCTATGATTGCATATAAGCAACAATGAGCTTAAAAATATATTATTCCCCTTCACACTTCTTGCCCTGACCTGAAAAATGAACGAACAATGAGAAGATCCATATTTCACCGTGAAATATCTGACTTTGAAGTCCATTTTCCCTCCCTCTCTGCTCTTGGGAACATTTCACTCCAGGAGCATCCTGAGTACCAGTAGCCCTTGTCCCTTGTTCTTACCTGAGCAGATCACAGAGGCCATGTTGCCATGGGAACAGTCAGGACCACCCAGGGCAGTCACAGGACAACTCCACAGGAAGGACAGCCCCAGAGCAGTGAAATCGGGCTGTTGAGATCTGATCACCTCCTTCCACCAAGTGCGGTCCTCCGGGGGTGGAGATGGCGACTCCACAGCCAAGCTGATGACAGACAACATTGGCATTGGCCAGACTCCAATGGGAGGCACAGAGCGCTCTCCATCGTCCAGAAATGTTCATCTCCACCTGCCCCTCACACTGAGAGGAGCCGTTTGTCATGAGCCGGACTTCTGAGTAAGCTGGTAGAAGAAGACAGAGTTTCAGCAAAATCATATGACTTTCTCACCTGAGCAGGGTGTTCACAGAGGTGAAAGGCCTGACCTGCATCTCACCTGAACAGACAACCTGAGCAGCTCCACTGTGGTGACAAGTCCCCCCTGGACAGGGCACTCTGGGGCAGACCCAGAGCTCAGGCTCCTCCCCCTCACACCTGAACTCTTCAGCCCAGACCCGGGCACTGGACTCTCTGAAGAGCTCGTGTCCCTGGACAGACACAGCCTTGCCACAACCCAGCTCTGCGCAGATGACCTGGGCAGTGGGGAGTGTGAAGTTCCCATCAGACACTGGGGTCCAGGCTTCTCCAGAATACACTTCTACTCGCCCTGAGCAGGGTCCATTCCCTCCAGCCAGACGCACAAACCCTAAGAAGAAACAACAAAACCCGTGAGTGTTGATGGTACTGAGTTGCAACTGCACATTACAGGCCATGCTGTGAAAGTTTTTCTTTGTAGNTGACCTGGGCAGTGGGGAGGGTGAAGTTTCCATCAGACACTGGGATCCAGGCTTCTCCAGAATACACTTCTACTTGCCCTGAGCAGGGTCCATCCCCTCCAGCCAGACGCACAAATCCTAAGAGGAAACAACAAAACCAGTGAGTTTTCATGGTGCTGACTTGACACCACACATTACAGGCTGTGATGTGAAAGTTTTTCTTTGTAGAAGTGGAGCATGTAGAGAGTCTTAGACAGTTAGTGTCATAATTGAATTTTCTTGAGCAGGTTTCTAAAGAGAAATTCAGGAGGATTACAAGGTTAGTTTGCAATGGCTGAATCCCAAGAACATACACTTTGAGACTGGTTAGAAATCTGAATTCCTTGGTGTAGGAGCCTAGAAACTACAGAGCGCAATTCATATCATTGGAATGGCTGAATACTGGAGACACGTCCTTTAGCATTGGTTGAAGAAGTGAATTTCTCATTTAGCAGCCTAGGACCTACAGATCCAAGGATAATGTGTAATATGCAGGCACTTGAAAGTAGAGATATGCAGAACAGAACCCACCCAGAGGAACATGGACTATGAGATGAGAGCCCTAGCATCCAGACAAGCTTAGAAAGCTTTCCTGGAACTTGTGGGGCCAATATTCTGATCAGTTTTCTCTCCCAGGAGCTAGTCCTCAAGTGACTTAGGTGAGGGAAAGTCTTGAGGCTGGATCCATGAGGGGATGCCAACCTGTAGACGGTGACATCTCCAGAGAAGAAATATAGACGCTATCACTAATTCGTGTTTATGTCATCACATCTTGTCTTTTCAACGGCAAAAATTCCATGAATTTCTTCAGTGACCTTAGTGGGAAAGAAGATGAGTTAAGAAAACTCAGACAGTCATAGAGAGAGAGGCCCAGCCATCTCTCTGGAAATCCTAGGATTTGTCAAAAGACCTGGTAGAATATGTTTTCTCAATGGGAGCTTACCAGACAGCTGAGTTTCCAGATCATCTCCTATTAAAGGTTTTTCTTCTGAAACAGGACTCATAGAAAATGCTAATTGATTTTAATACTATCATTGTACTAATTCTAACCACAGAAAAACATGCATTCTTCTCAAGCACAAATGGAATATTCTCCAGGCTAGGTTACAAATTAGCCTTAACAAATTCAAAAATATTAAAATAATTCAAAGTATTTTTCATGACCATAAGGGAATGGAACTGAAACTCAATAGTGATAAGGAAACAGGAAATTCATGAATATATAAAAATTAAGCCACACACTCCTATTTTAAGACTGTTTTCTCTATTTCTATTAAGAATGCCATTGGGATTTAGATAGGATTGCATTAAATCTGTAGATCACTTTGGCAAGTACAGGCATTTTAACAATATTACTTCTTACAGGCCAGAAGCACAGAATGAATTTCTATTGATTATATTGTCTTCAATTTCATTTTTTTCCCTTTAAAATTTTATTGCATTATAGTTGATTTACAGTGTTATGTTAGTTTCAGGCATACAACAAATTGATTCAGTTATACATATACATATATTCATTCTTTTTCAGATTCTTTTCTATATAGGTTATCACAGAGTAATTTTTACTATAAATTTATTTATTTTAATTGGAGGCGAATTACTTTACAATATTGTATTGGTTTTGCCATACATCAACATGAATCCGTCACAGGTATACACATGTTCCCCATCCTGAACCCCCCTCTCTCCTCCCTCCCAGTACCATCCCTCTGGGTCGTCTCAGTGCACCAGCCCCAAGCATCTAGTATCATGCATCGAACCTGGACTGGCGATTCATTTCATATATGATATACATGTTTCAATGCCATTCTTCCAAATCATCCCACACTTGCCCTCTCCCACAGAGTCCAAAAGACTGTTGTATACATCTATGTCTCTTTTGCTGTCTCGCATACAGGGTTATCATTACAATTTTTCTATATTCCATATATATGCATTAGTATACTGTATTGGTGGTTTTCTTTCTGGCTTACTTCACTCTGTATAATAGGCTCTAGTTTCATCCACCTCATTAGAGCTGATTCAAATGTATTCTTTTTAATGACTGAGTAATACTCCATTGTGTATATGTACCACAGCTTTCTTATCCATTCATCTGCTGATGGACATCTAGGTTGCTTGCATGTCCTGGTTATTATAAACTGTGCTGTGATGAACATTGACGTACATGTGTCTCTTTCAATTCTAGTTTCCTTGGTGTGTATGCCCAGCAGTGGGATTGCTGGGTCTTAAGACAGTTTGATTTCCAGTTTTTTTAAGGAATCTCCACATTGTTCTCCATAGTGGCTGTACTAGTTTGCATTCCTACCAACAGTGTAAGAGGGTTCCCTTTTCTCCACACCCTCTCCAGCATTTATTGCTTGTAGACTTTTGGATTGTAGCCATTCTGACTGGCATGAAATGGTACCTCATTGTGGTTTTGATTTGTATTTCTCTGATAATGAGTGATGTTGAGCATCTTTTCATGTGTTAGCCATCTGCATGTCTTCTTTGGAGAAATGTCTGTTTAGTTATTTGGCCCATTTCTTGATTGGGTCATTTATTTTTCTGGAATTGAGCTGCAAGAGTTTCTTGTATATTTTTGAGATTAGTTGTTTGTCAGTTGCTTCATTTGCTACTATTTTCTCCCATTCAGAAGGCTGTCTTTTCACCTTGCTTATAGTTTCCTTTGTTCTGCAGAAGCTTTTAAGTTTAATTAGGTTCCATTTGTTTATTTTTGCTTTTATTTCCAGTATTCTAGGAGGTGGGTCATAGAGAATGCTGCTGTGATGTATGTCGGAGAGTGTTTTGCATATGTTCTCCTCTAGGAGTTTTATAGTTTCTGATTGTACATTTAGATCTTTAATCCATTTTGAGTTTATTTTTGTATATGGTGTTAGAAAGTGTTCTAGTTTCATTCTTTTACGAGTGGTTGACCAGTTTTCCCAGCACCACTTGTTAAAGAGATTGTCTTTAATCCATTGTATATTCTTGCCTCCTTTGTCAAAGATAAGCTGTCCATAGGTGCGTGGAATTATCTCTGGGCTTTCTATTTTGTTCCATTGATCTATATTTCTGTCTTTGTGCCAGTACCATACTGTCTTAATGACTGTGGCTTTGTAGTAGAGCCTGAAGTCAGGCAGGTTGATTCCTCCAGTTCCATTCTTCTTTCTCAAGATTGCTTTGGCTATTCGAGGTTTTTTGTATTTCCATATAAATCTTGATATTATTTGTTCAAGTTCTGTGAAAAGTACCGCTGGTAGCTTGATAGGGATTGCATTAAATCTGTAGATTGCTTTGGGTAGTATACTCATTTTGACTATATTGATTCTTCCAATCCATGAACATGGAATATTTTTCCATCTATTAGTGTCTTCTTTGATTTCTTTTATCAGTGTTTTATAGTTTTCGATATATAGGTCTTTAGTTTCTTTAGGTAGATATATTCCTAAGTATTTTATTCTTTTCGTTGCAATGGTGAATGGAATTGTTTCCTTAATTTCTTTTTCTACTTTCTCATTATTAGTGTATAGGAATGCAAGGGATTTCTGTGTGTTGATTTTATATCCTGCAACTTTACTATATTCATTGATTAGCTCTAGTAATTTTCTGGTGGAGTCTTTAGGATTTTCTATGTAGAGGATCATGTCATCTGCAAACCGTGAGAGTTTTATTTCTTTTCCAATTTGGATTCCTTTTATTTCTTTTTCTGCTCTGATTGCTGTGGCCAAAACTTCCAGAACTATGTTGAATAGTAGCGGTGAAAGTGGGCACCCTTGTCTTGTTCCTGACTTTAGGGGAAATGCTTTCAATTTTTCACCATTGAGGATAATGTTTGCTGTGGGTTGTCATATATAGCTTTTATTATGTTGAGGTATGTTCCTTCTATTCCTGCTTTCTGAAAAGTTTTTATCATAAATTGATGTTGAATTTTGTCAAAGGCTCTCTCTGCATCTATTGAGATAATCATATGGCTTTTATTTTTCAATTTGTTAATGTGGTATATTTAATTTCTTTCATGGATGTTTTACAATTCTAAAAGAAGATGGCATGTTGAATGTTTTATAATTCTAAAAGGAGGAAGAAGAAGGAGAAGGAGGAAGAAGTGAGCAAACAAGCCATAATTTGGAGAGTTCCAAGTTGAAAAAGCCTCAATATGGACAAAATATGTAAATATTTGTGGGAAACACTTGTTGAAAAGGTTGTTAGCATATTACATCACCCTCTGCTCCTCCCATCTATCACTTAAGCTGCTATCATTTTTCATTTCTCCCACTTCAGACAAGCAAACACAATTTTAAAAGAAACAGATGAATGGAAAAGAAAATCAGAAAGGATAGCTACTGCTGTAGATATAGGGTGTAGGTGGGGCATATGGCAGGCAAGGTGGGATCAAGGAAGTTTTAAAGCTAAAGGAGAAAAACCAAAATCAAAGCTCATCATTTGGTAATCAGAGGAACACATTTTGAACAGAATGAAAATAACCCAATGAAAAAACTTTATTTGATTCATCAAGTACAATTCCCTGATTTTTAGATGTGTTCTGATTATTTATTTCTAAAGTTCTTACTGGTAAAGGACTGCTTAGTGATGCCCAACATCCAACCAAAAAATTATTAGAATTTCCAAAAATAATCATTTAAATCAACTTCAGAAATTACAGAAATGATTGAATTGGCTGAAGAGATCTTTAAACCACTAATATCAACATGCTTAATGAACAATAAAAATAGACAGGGAGGAAAACTAGGAAAAATAAACAAATTAGACTTCTAAAACTGACAAAATATAATATTGGAATGAACAATTATTTGGATTAGTTACACAAGAGACTAGACATTGCAGAATAAAAGAACTGGGAAGTAAAACACAGTAGTAGAGACTATCTAAACTGAACGAAAGAGAGTAAAAAGGCAGATAAATATGAATGGAAACACAGTGGCATGTAGGATAATATAAAAATATATAAAATATGTGTATTTGGAGATTCAGAATAAGGGATGTGCAGAAAAATATTAAGAAAAGATAAATGAATGTTTTTGCAAATTTATTGGAAACTATAAATCCACTGATTCAAAAAGCTAAACAAACCCCGAACAATGTAAAGAAATCATTCTCAGAAAACATGACAATGTAAATACTGAAATTCAGTGATAAACAAACAAACAAAAATATCTTAAGAGCAGCCAGGGAAATTTGACACATTATATGCAGCAGAACAAAAGGATACGTTTTATTTACTGACTTTTTGTTGGAGGCAGTGAAAGTCAGATGGCAATGTAAAAACATATTTAAAGTATTGGGGTTGGGCACTTGTTACTCTAGAATTGAATCACCTATAAAAATACTTTTCAAAACTGAATGAAAATTAAAATGACTTCAAGTAAATGAAAAAATGATAGAACTGGAGGCCAGGAGACACTACTACACAAAACTGCCTCAGAAAGTCCTTCAAGCTAAAGGGAGATGAGAGCAGATGAGAACAGGGATCCTCTCAAAGGTATAGAGTCTCTGCTAAATGTTGATTCTCTGTTAGAAGATTTAAGGCAAAAATACTAGCAACAAACTATAAGATTCATAATAAATTTATAAGTAGAATGTGTGACAGTGACAGCACCAGTGACCAAAGTGGAAGAAAACTACAGTGCCTGACACTGCATGTTGTGACGTAACGTCATTTCAAGGTGGAATGTGATTAAAGATTCGTAATTCAACATGGGCTTCCCCAGTGGTTCAGGGGTGAACAATCCATCTGCCAAAGCAGGAGATGCGGTTTCGATCCCAGGTCTAGGAAAATCCCACATACCATGGAGCAACTAAGCCCATGCACCACAATTAATGAGCCTGTGCTCTAGAGCCTGGGGGGCCATGACTACTGAAGCTTGAGCACCATGGAGCCTGTGCTCCACAGCAAGAGAGGCCGCCACAATGAGAACCTCATGCCTGCAACTAGAGAGTAGCCTCTGATCTCTGCAACTAGAGAAAAACTTATGCAGCAATGAAGACTCAGCACAAAGCAGGAGATGCGGTTTCGATCCCAGGTCTAGGAAAATCCCACATACCATGGAGCAACTAAGCCCATGCACCACAATTAATGAGCCTGTGCTCTAGAGCCTGGGGGGCCATGACTACTGAAGCTTGAGCACCATGGAGCCTGTGCTCCACAGCAAGAGAGGCCGCCACAATGAGAACCTCATGCCTGCAACTAGAGAGTAGCCTCTGATCTCTGCAACTAGAGAAAAACTTATGCAGCAATGAAGACTCAGCACAGCCAAAAATAAATAAAAGTTATTTTAAAATTTTAAAAATAATTCAACATTATTATCACTTAAAATTCTGATATGATTAATAAGCCAATAGAGTTTTAAGATAAAATAATATACTCAAAGATTAAAATAGAACAAAGATATAACAAATAGCAGGCAAGTACACTTAAACCCAATTATATCAATAATTACATTAAATGTAAATAATTTAGATATTCCAAATAAAAAACAAGATGATCAGACCAGATAAAATAAGACAAAACAATATACTGTCTATAAATATATATGTGTTTGAATATAAACACAGAAACATATTAAAAAGGTAAAAAATTACATACTATGCAAACACAAATCAGAGAAGACTGTATACAGTATCTATATTAATATCATACAGTCAGACTATAAGACAAAGAATACATTCAGAGAAAAAGAAACATTTTATGATAATAAAATAGAAAAGAAATTATATACTAGCAAAACTGGTGGCTTAATAAAGTGATGCTTAGAAGAAAATTTAGAACCTTGTTGCTTCCTTGATGTCTACATTAGAATAAAGATAGAAACAGAAGAAAATGATCCAAGACTCAAGAATCTACAAAAGCAACAACAATCATAACTGGAAAGTGAAAGTTGCTCAGTCGTGTCTGACTCTTTGTGACCCCATGGTCTATACAATCCATGGAATTCTCCAGGCCAGAATACTGGAGTGGGTAGCCTTTCCCTTCTCCAGGGGATCTTCCCAACCCAGGGATGGAACCCAAGTGCCCCACATTGCAGGCAGATTCTTTACCAACTGAGCCACAAGGGAAGCCCAAGAATACTGGAGTGGGTAGCCTATCCCTTCTCCAGGAGATCTTCCTGACCCTGGAATTAAACAGGGGTCTCCTGCATTGCAGGCAGACTGTTCAACAACTGAGCTATCAGGGAAAATCATAACTGAAAAAAGAAGAGTGAATACTGAGTNACCCCATGGACTATACAGTCCATGGAATTCTCCAGGCCAGAATACTGGAGTGGGTAGCCTTTCCCTTCTCCAGGGGATCTTCCCAACCCAGGGATGGAACCCAAGTGCCCCACATTGCAGGCAGATTCTTTACCAACTGAGCCACAAGGGAAGCCCAAGAATACTGGAGTGGGTAGCCTATCCCTTCTCCAGGAGATCTTCCTGACCCTGGAATTAAACAGGGGTCTCCTGCATTGCAGGCAGACTGTTCAACAACTGAGCTATCAGGGAAAATCATAACTGAAAAAAGAAGAGTGAATACTGAGTACAGAAATCAATTAAGTAGAAAGCAAATACAAATCAAAAAAATCAATAAGGTCCATTAGTGATTTTCTTAAAAAGAACATTAACACGGATAATCCGCTAGCAAAACCAATTAAGAAAAAAGAGGGAACACAAATTAACACCACCAGTAACAAAAGGAGGAATATTATTATAGATATTCCCAACATCTAAAGATAAGAGATATGAACCAGTGTTATTCTAATTTGAAATTTTTTTGTAAAGTGGGCCTAGTCCTTGAAAACGCATTACTTATGAAACACAACTCACCAAAATCTGATACAAAAAAAGAAAAATATGAGTAAACTTATATTTGTTAAATAAACAGAATCCATATTATTAAAACTTTCCTCTAAGAAAACTGCCAACTACAAATGCTAGCACTTCCACAGAGCTCAGAAATGACTCCCACAACAGGATAAAAGAAGAGAGGGAGGGAAAGAATGAAGGCAAGAAGGAAATGTAACACAGAGGCTGTGGTGAATGTACAAGCTGACCTGCATCTTTCCAACCCTCCCCTCCTGCAATCCTTGCATCTTCATCCCCTCACCATTTTGCACTTCAGTACTGTAGTCCCTGGTGGCTCAGAAGATAATCAAGACTCTGCCTGCAGTGCAGGAGACCCAGGTTTGATCCCTGGGTGTGGACGATCCCTGGAGAAGGAAATGACAACCCACTCCAATATTCGTGCCTGGAGAATCCCATGGACAAAGGAGCTTGGTGGGCTACCGTCCATGATGTCACAAAGAGTAGAACAGGACTGAAGCAACTTGGAACACTTGCACCACAGTCCTTCTCAATTTGTTTAGCCCCTCATTGAAATCTCCTCCTTATTTCAAACAAGCTTCTCTACCTTCTTCTCTGGTCATTGTTTGTACTCTAGATTTCTCCTAAACACAGTACTCCACTTCCAACAATCCACTACTGAGGCTGAAATTTCTCTTCCATACCTGACTCCTAAGATTAAGCAGAAGAGTTCAATTTTGATTAAGATAATGAAAAGACAAGCTATTCTAATCTTATCTCTACTAAATCACCACCACTTTAACTTATCTTCGCATCATTAAAACATGTCTGAAAAGACAGACCAAGGGGAGGAAACTAGTGGCAACAACAACAGCAACAACAACAACAACAAAAAATAGAAGGAACCTGAAACCATTCATAAAAATGTGAGAGCCTAAGTTAGAGCAATGGTAGTCAGGGAGTACAAACCACAATCAGGGTTTAATATCAGAGCATTCCCCACTTCTTTACCTTTAAGTGTATCTTAACTGGAATTAATATCAAGACATCAATCTTCTTAGGACAATAACATTGGGAGTTCTAATTTCACAGAAAGTTCAAACACCACACACTCCATTTTCATTCAGATGCTGATTTATCGAAATATGGTAGAGACACCTGTAGTGCTTCCACAAATTTATCTACAGTTAGAACCATGATTAGGAAATGAGGAATGTTACTTGAGATGCCAGAAAATGGGTTTGCTTAAAACAAAAGTTTCTAACTAAAATTTACCAGCACCTTGAAAATAATTATTTTTAATAAGAATGATAAAGAGAATGGAAGAAAACTTTTTGAAGAGATGAATAGATTTATGACATAAGTGCTGTAATGGTTTCACAAATGCATACTTATCAAGGAGTTTTGTATGTCAGTCATACCTCAATACAGTACCTTTTAAAAAGGAAAAGAATTGTTTTTTTAAGGGCTTCAACTAGAATCATCAAAGATCTGCTGAAGGTGAGATTAGAAAAGATCACTTTTCCAATGATCTGCTTCAACATAAACACCCAAGAGCTGATTGGCTGTGGCTGCTAAAGACCTACTGGAGATGTACTCAGGGCTCCCTTGTCCCACAGTCACATCAGATGGAGTGATTCTTGCCTAATACCAACTCCCTACTTAATGGAACTCACTGTGATAACTGACAATATCTTCCTCCAGTCCAGCTGCTCTGATGGGATTAATATTCTAGACATCCAATCCACAATTATGATAACACCTAGAAACCTCTGACAAATACTGTGACCACCCACTCACACCCTAGTTTCACTGCTGTCTTTCCTGCATCCACCTTGGCACAGGTCAAACATATAGACAGCACTGAGCACTTCATAGGAGTCGCTTCAGGTCCTCTTAGCTTCACTGCCTCTTATCTGTGATGCACTTCAGCTGCTGTGTTGTAAACTTCAAGACTGCATTTTCCTACTCCCTCAACATCCCTGCAAATGTGGTGTGAGTTCCCCACTCAGTTGATCAGGTGCACCAGGGTGATAAGACTGTTTTCTCCCACAAGTCCCCTTCTGGCTTCCTCTGACTGTGACCTAGAGACATTTAAATGCACCAGTGAAATCCCCTCACACCTTTTCTTTGCGTAACTACATCCTGACCCCCAGTATGGTCACTTATCCATGGGTCTTCACATGCCCTTTTGGGTCACCATTGCTTAGTTGAGCCTATTCTATTGTCACATCCTCCACATACCAACCTGATGGAGTGTGTGACTCTGAGTTTTAGCACCTATGAGTATGATAAACCTTGTTGCCTACAACTCTCCTGTGACCACCCCCAATCCCACCATGTAGCCACACCGTACTGACCATTATGTCAAAGAATACAGAACAATTACCATGATGAGACTATGTCACAGAGGTCAAACAGAGCAGCTGTATCTGTATGAAACTTTTGACCTGACTTCTCTACCTTCTATGATGCATCACACAGACCCTTCACCCAAGCATGTTCTAAAGGCTATAATCCATAATCTCGAGTCATTCTGGTGATAAGACAGAGGCTTTTCCTGCTAGAGATCCCTTCCCAGATCAGACAGGACTTACCTGAGCAGACTACTCCAGCATCCCGGTCATGGGAACAGCTATTATTACGATAGTCTTTAATATCAGAATGCGTACAGTCACTGATAGTCGACTCTGTCCCTTCACATGAAGTATACAAAAGCCAAATGGGGCCAAGTCCTGGCCCAAAATAAGCCCATCCAGGAAAACCAATGGCAGCTCCACACCCCAGCTGTCTGCACACTACAGATGCATCCTCCAATCTCCAGCGGTCATCATCCACCGTGCCCCATTCTCCTTGGTGCTTTACTTCCACTCTCCCCTCACAGTGGTGGGCTCCATCCTTCAACCTCAGCTCCAGACCTGCAAGAGAGAACAGACACAGGAAACAGGAGAGATTTTAGGAGGCTTGCAGTGACACAATATTTAAAATATAAATTCTCTGAGGAGTGAAAGAGTGAATGGGATATAGTATTTCTTGGCCTCTGTGATATAAACATTCCCACCATGGCCAACTCGAAGTTCCCAATGTGCCATCACTGAACCTGGAGCAGGAAGGGAGGCACCAGGTATTTCTCACAATCCTATAGAACCAGCTCCATGGATACCACCAAGGACAGGCCCTCAGGGAGTCTGGATGCTGCCCTCCCTGTAGATGTACCCAAGGCCTCTAGAGCCCAGCTTCCCCGTCTCAGTTACAGCTCATGGCCCGGGATCCAGGGAAGAACCCTCCCTCTCCTTCCCTGTCCATAGGGAGCATCTCATCCAGCTCAGGAACAGAGGGCTGGGGTAACAAGCTCTGAAGTGTCCCAATTATTCCAGCCTCCTGGTGTTCATGTCCTTGTGTAACCCACACTTGAATGTACCTAGTAATATGCATCTAACAAATAGAATTTGACAAAAGTGATCAGATGTCACTTTAGCGATTAAGTTTTAAGACGACTCTGGTTTCTGCATTAAAAAGGAGTTCATTTGTAGGAACATTATAAATGGAGACATTACTAGTGTTCAGCAACATTTAAAATTCTCCTTTGTGAGCGTGTGGAAACAGTAATACTTCCTTGCTTATTTGAAGTTAGGCATAACCATGTGATCTGGCTCATTCAACAAAGTGGCAGAACAAATGATGTCACTTCCACATGGAAACATTTAAGAGCCAGTATATTTTTCTACCACAGCAAATACTGCAGCCTTGTATTGCAGTGGGAGCATAATACAATGGTGGAGAATTCAACAACCTAAGTGCTTGAAGAATTATGATAGCAGAAGTCCTGCCAAAGTGAACAGAACATATTATATAAGGATACATCTTGGTTTTTTTTTATTATTATTACACCATACCTAGGTTACTTTTACTAAAATGGAAAATAACAGCAGAAAATTGACAGAAAGAAAAATACTAAGACTAAGTATATATGTCAATGTATGGCAAAATGAATACAGTATTGTAAAGTAAAATAAAGTAAAAATAAAAAATTAAATAAAATAAAAATAAAATAATAAAATTGAGAAACATCTATACTAACATCTAAAACCCCAAGAACAAAAAGAGATGTCAGAGTAGAGTAGACTGAAGCCTTAGATTTACTGAAAGAAAAAAAAAGCTGTCAATCTCAAATTCTACACTCAAAACCATTCTCTCAAAGAATAGACCTCAAATGTGCCATTACCAAAATGCTGATGTAGGAGACAGCAGCCCCCATCCTCTTAAAAGAGACAAAACTTAGACAACAATCAGTAACAAAAACAGCTCCAGAAAGATCTGGAGTACCCTAAGAAGTTTGACCATGCCAAGATACTATCATTTTGCAGGTATCATTACATCCTCCAAACCAGAATCACTCAGTGTCAAGGGTGCCAGGAGAGTTCTTCTCACCAGGAGGGTAAGATCAGGCTGAGTAACCAGTGTCCCTAGCCTTTGGGGGCACCATATGAAAGTCCTGCTTCAGGTTCTCTTCACGCAGANACACATCTAGAGACCAAACTTAGACAACAATCAGTAACAAAAACAGCTCCAGAAAGATCTGGAGTACCCTAAGAAGTTTGACCATGCCAAGATACTATCATTTTGCAGGTATCATTACATCCTCCAAACCAGAATCACTCAGTGTCAAGGGTGCCAGGAGAGTTCTTCTCACCAGGAGGGTAAGATCAGGCTGAGTAACCAGTGTCCCTAGCCTTTGGGGGCACCATATGAAAGTCCTGCTTCAGGTTCTCTTCACGCAGATCTGCAAAGCTCAGCCAGTCTTACAGAGCTGGCTAGGCATAAGAAAGAAAAGCAAAGACCAATAGCAACCACATGGCAGGAGAAATCACAGTTCAAAGTGACCTGCTCTGCAGACAGAGGCAGCAGATTTTACCCCTGAAAGAATTAATAACCAGCACAGATGATGGTTTCCAGTAGTCCCATATGGATGTGAGTTGAACAGTAAATAAGGCTGAGCCCTGAAGAATCATTAAGAGCAATAAAGACATATAATTTTTTTTTTAAAAAAAAGAACTAACCAGATATTTTGAAGCTGAATAATACATGAATGGGCTTTCCAGGTGACGCTAGGGGTAAAGAACCCGTCTGCCAGTGCAGGAGATGTAAGAGACTCAGGTTTGATCCCTGGGTCTGGAAGATCCCCTGGAGGAGTACATAGCAAGCCACTCCAATATTCTTGCCTGGCGAATCCCATGGACAGAGGACCCTGGTGGGCTATAGTCCATGGGGTCACAAAGAGTTACACATGACGGAGGCGATTTAGCATGAACACAATACAGTGAGTAAACTGAAGAATTCAGTACAGAGATTCAACACCCAACTTGACCAAGGAAAAGAAAAAAAAAAAGAACCAATAAGTTAGAAGAAAGATCAGTTGAAAGTATCTAATTAGAGGAACAAAAAGAGAATGAAAGGAATATAGAAAGCAGTGGAAATATGTACACCATAAAGAGAAAGAATGTATTGAATGGAGTCACAGGAGAAGTGAAGGAGAAAAGAAATAAGGGCTGAGGACTTCTCTGGTGGTGAAGTGGATAAAAATACGCCTGCCAAAGCAGGGGACATGGGTTCAATCCCTGATCCGGGAAGACTCCACATGCGGCAGAGCAACTAAGCCAGCGTGCCACAGCTGCTGAAACCTGTGCACCTAGAGCCTGTGCTCTGCACCAAGAGAAGCCCCTGCAGAGAGAAGCCTGTGCACTGCAGTGAGGAGTAGCCCCTGCTTACTGCAGCTAGAGAAAGCCCGCATGCAGCAAAGAGACCTAGCAAAGAAAGAAAGATAGACAGAATTTCTGAAACCTGCGGGGAAATCTGGACATCTAAGTTCAAGAAGCTAAAAAGTAACCCCAAAATTTCTATTCAAAACAACCTTCTCCAAGACGCACAGAGTAAACTATCCGAAAGCAAAGAGAAAGAGAGAATTCTAAGTCTAAAGAGTAGAAAAAAATTCTGTCACCCAAGAGGACTCCCATAAGGAGATCAGCGGATTTGTCCAAAGAAACCCTGCAGACCATGAAGGATTAGTAACATACTCCACCCTCACTCAGGGGAAAGAAGCTCCAGGGAAGGACAGGAGAGGGCATGAGAGAAAGGGCTCCCTACAGAGTCACAGCAGATCCTCGGAGAGGAAAGGACCGTCCCAGGCCCCCAGCACATCAGGAAATGAGTCACGGGGATCAGGACAGGGACTCAGGAACTTATACATGTGGGGCTGCACATCAACTGATCTTTACAAACAGAGGGACAAGTTGTTCATTGGAAGGATAGATGTTGAAGCTGAAACTCCAATACTTTGGCCACCTTATGTGAAGAGCTGACATGTCTGAAAAGACCCTGAAGCTGGGAAAGAGAGAAGGTGGGAGGAGAAGGGGACAACAGAGGATGAGATGGTTGGATGGCATCACCGATTCAATGGACATGAGTTTGGGTAGACTCCAGGAGTTGGTGATGGACAGGGAGGCCTGGCATGCTGTGGTCCATGGGATCACAGAGTCAGACACCAGTGAGCGACTGAACTGAACTGAACTGAACTGAACAGACAAGAGGGCCCTCTCCTGGATGCAGGCTTCTCTGCTCCCTAATGGACACCTGGTGGGAACAGGTGAGGCCAGCAGGCAGAGCCTCTCACAGAGCCCAGTGCTAGGCAGACATGGCAACAAGCAGAGGGGAGCCCGAGAGATGGGGGAGAGAAGCCAGAGAGAGGCAGGTGCATGATTATCTCTGATCCAGTTACATGCAGTGTCCATGACACCCAGCCCTGTGGACACCCTGTGTGCTTCACAGACCAACGGACTCAGTCCCTGCTCAGCAACTCTGTTCCTCTCACACAGACAGGCTCCACCTCCCCTCACACACACACACACAGGCTCACACACTCCCCCCCCACACACACACACAGCCTCACACACTCCTCACTCACCCTCATTCACCCACACTTACCCACACATACTCCTCAACACACCTTAATACATCACTTGCACACTTCTCACACACTCCACAAACTCATACTCTTCACACCCACATACACCCTCACACATACACACCCTCACACACTCCTCGCCTGTGCACATACACACACATACACACACACAATCACAGAGCCTACAGGAGCGAAGTGACAGGAAACACGGGGACCCAGGGGCAGTGCTCACACACCAGGCATGTGGAGCGTGTGGAAACAGCCCAGAGTCCCAGCTGAGCTCAGTCGCTGGAACCTCCACACACTGGGAGCCACTGGGACCCTAGAAGCTCCTTGAGGACAAGGGAGACAGTGGAGGGACTCAGACTGACCCAGCTCAGTCCAGACAAAACCTCACTGCTCTGTAAAATCTGCTGCTATGATCAATGGACCCCCCCCATAGGAGAGGGACCGGTATTCACATCAGCATGGTTCTTTTTTGGTCGGAAACACTGAGGCTCAGCTCCAGAACTCCAGACATCTGCCTGGTGTGGACCCAGGACAGAGGGCCAGCTCTTACCTTGACCACCCACCGCGGTGCCAAGGAGGAGGACACACAGTCCCCGCAGGGAGAGGTGTCTGCCCAGAGCCATCCTGACCCCACGTTCTCAAAGTCACAGTCCCAGTTGCAGGATCAGCCTATAAAGAGGCGTCAGGATACCGACCGGGGTCTATATAGACCACCCTTTACACCCTCCCTCCTGAGAGCCAATAGCGACACCTTTCACCATTTCAGGCACTATCAGAGGCTGCATCTGCCACTTTCTGAAGCTCAGACACCAATGAGCTTCTGAATCTTCAAAATCTCCTTATATGAGCAACACGGTCCTTTGACCTCCTGTTTCCATAGTCCTAAATGCTGGGTCCTACCACTGGGACTGGGGTAGAAATGGTTCATCAAAAATAATGAGTGCCTTTCTCTCCCCTGATCACCCTTCTCTCCCCTGATCACCCTGGTCAATATCTGAAGACTGTGAGATCTCACAGAGTCTGAGTGTGGGATCTGTTGACCCGTGGAAAATAACTTTTGTAGAATCAAGTATTGATCTTCCCCGTCACTGAGCTCAGGGTGGAAGCAGAGAACTACAAGAAGTCTTTTTTTCTTTTTTTTTAATTTGATGTATAGCATACATACAAAAAAGTGTCAAAAGCATACATTTTCAGTTCAGTGAATTATTACAAATTGAAAATCAGTATGTGCATAGGTATGAGTATATGCATGTATATGTTTTTGAGAAGCACACCTTGAAATACGAGTGTATTTATCAGGTCAGCAGAAAATGAGGACCAGGAGTACAGGAATTCACAGGTGACTGTGGAGGCATGAAGTGAGACCCATCAAGTTGGGAGGATGAGATTGCAGGGTTTTCCCCCTTCCCAAAATGATCTGGAGACTGGGTCCTGGAGCAAGTGCCTGCATGCTGAGTCGTGTCTGACTCTTTGCAACCCATGGACTGCAGCTCACCAGCCTCCTCTGTCCAATGGATTTCCCAGGCAAGAATACTGGAGGGGGTTGCCATTTCCTTCTAAAGGGATCTTTCTGTCTCAAGGATCAAATCTGCTTCTCCTGCATTGGCAGGCAGGTTCCCTATAGGGACATTCAGACGTGTTAGATCCCTTTCCCTTTATTGCATTTCATTTTATGTGAAGTATCTCTTTTAGCTAGTCACTAAATGATGCTGACAGAGAGAAAGAGATTGCTATTAAAGGAAACAAAGAGAAAGTAGGAGTCGTCGTTCAACTCTAGCCCACCAAAATAGGAGCAGGGATCTCTAGAAGAAAACATGGGGCTTCACTAATGGCTCAGCAGTAAAGAATCCGCCCCCAAAGCAAGAGACATGGATTCGATCCCTATGTCTGGAAGATCCCCTGGAGAAGGAAATAGCAACCCACTCTAGTATTCTTGCCTGGAGAATTCCATGGACAGAATGGCCTGGCCAGCTACAGTCCACTGTGTCGAAATGAGTTGGGTACGACTAAGTGATGAAAGAATGAAAACAAGAAAATTATACTTTAGAAAGACTAACGTTTTCTAAATGTCACATGTACCCCCTTTATAGGCTGAGAGTATGGTTTGATAAGATTCAGGATACATTTGTATTTTAAACCATAACTAAAGAAGACACAAAATATAATTTAAGGGAACAGCTCCAGAGAGATGGGGAAATAGAAAGTCTGCTACATGATAGCTGCAGATGGGGGGCAAAGAAGGGGTGAGTGAAGCAGAGAAGAGAAAGGGGTTCATGCTGCCTGAAACCAGCAATGAACCAACCTCCTCTGTTCTGCATTTAAGAGCAAAGGTGACGGCAAGAATGGAAGCTCAGATGGGTTGAAGGGACAGATCCAAGCAGAAGGAATGGTGTCCAGTGTAGCCATTGCTGCCTTGTTCTGTTTCCACTCAGCAGAGAAGCTCCCAGATGCTCTCCAAGAAGGTACCCCAAGGATGAATAGAGAGACTGAGAAGGGCCATCAGGGATGCAAGATAGAGCTCCCTGATCGAAATTCAAGGTCACTAATGTGCTGCCCCCTTTCCTCATGCCCCCTCAGGCTCAAGATTCCCATGATGCAGCCCTGTGGTCCACACAAGCCCACCCTGAGGCCCCCTCACCCTGACTCTGTCTTTTCAGCACAGACATGGAAGGAAGCATCTGTGACACACAGGCCCCAGAGACCCCACCAGAGCTCAGAGACAGCTTCAAGAGTCACCCACAGCCCCCCTTAAGGTCTCAGTAGGGCCAACACTGAGGGCAGCTGCAGGTTAGTCCACAGCCCTGCCACCTACCCCACCAGAGGGACCCCTCATCCCAGTCAGCAGACACAACTTCTCTGTCCCACCATGCCTGTCTTTACTGCTTGAGGCTTGGGAGAAAAGACAGTTGAACACACGCTTTTCTTCCTCTAAACAGGCTAATATTTGCCCATTATTTATGCAAGAATCGCTTTCTTGTCATCTGGTCCTCTCACTCTCAAGCCCCATGACTGTACCTGACTCCATCTCCTTCTATATCAGGACCTTTAACAGATTAATGATAAAAACTGATTATAAATATCAAAATAAAAATTTACACTCAGTTGCTGAAGTAAAACCAGGATCTGCTGAGTCACTTGGAATTGATGCTCTACTCCCTCTGGGCCCAGAGTCATCATTTCTTACCCAGTTGTGGACTCCACACCATCACGAAAAACCACCAGCCAGACACCTAGAACACGGGACATGCTTTCTAGGGTCCAGTATCCCTCCCACAGGATGACACAGGGGTGTGTTTAGTGAACCAGGTACACATGGTCTCAACTTGGGATAGAGATCTCACAGGTCTCCAGACACTTTATAGAAAGGGATGGGCTATAAGGAGTGGCAAACTCAAGGCTGGCAGCCTGTCCCCACAGCACCCTCTACCCCAGAGCTGGGGGTGCAGGGTCAACATGGACCAACTCCCCCTTGGATGAAGCTACGTCTTTCTGACACAGAAAGAAATCTCCATATCCAATCTCATCAAAGATTTGAAGGAGGAAAGTTTTAGGGAGGACACTAACCCAGCTGTGTCCACAATGAACATGAGAGAGTGCAGTACAGGGGTCAGGAAAACAGGCCAGAGAGCCAGACTGCCTGGTCTTGACTCACAGTTTAGCCACATGCCAAGTGTGGGCCTTGAACAGGGTTCTTACACTCTGATTGGTAAAAGGAGGGTTATGATCCTACCAAGATGACTTATTTTGGTGAGAGTTAAGTGAGTTGGCATTAGTATGTGATATGACAACACTAGTTGAGAGTAGTAATATAATATATAATCTACATGTGCTGATGCTGATGTGCTCATTCGCGGCCAACACCTTGCGAACCCATGCCAGGTTCCTCTGTCCATGGAACTTTCCAGGCAATAGCAGTAGTACATAGTAGTAGTATGTACTACTGTTAACTTGCTTTCCTGATGGCTCAGATGATAAAGAATCTGCCTGCAATGCAGGAGATCTGAGTTCGATCCCTGGGTCAAGAGGATTCTCTGGAGAAGGAAATGACAACCCACTTCGGTATTCTTTCCTGGGAAATCCCATGGATAGAGGAGCCTGAAGGGGCCACAGTCCATGGAGTCGCAATGAGTTGGTCACAGCTGAGCAACTAACACACACACACACATACACACACACACATACACACACACACACACACAGAGAAACGTAGTAGTAGAGAAGCAGTGTTAGGGCATCTCCACCATCCCATCCCAGGAACCCCAGGACTCTAAAACGGGAATTCAATTCTGTTACCTGGAGCCTTGACGTAGGCTGTCAGAACTCTCCCAGGAGCCACATGCTGTGATGGTCATTGGTGCCATTCAGAGTTGTGAGTCTTCCACACATCACTCCTTCTCTCTGTGCCCCATGTAACTGCTCAAGAACCTCGACCTTACCATTGGTGAGCTTTTGTGAATTAAGTTGTTTACTTAATCATTTTACTTTATAAATTCGAATGCACTTGGTAAAACATTTTGGGTCTAATTCACCTCCATATCCCCAATGTTTGGCTAATTAAAAATCATAATGATGTCTCTTGTATAACTGAATGAATGAATGTCAGCCTGGTATTTTACCCAAATCATTTCAATCAAAAAGAAATCTTTTGAGAAATAATTTAACTTGTTGTGAGGCTGTAACAGCACAATGCAAGCTGCATCATTCATTTGAATGATATTTCAATACTGTTAAACGGTATGAGCCATATATGGTTCACTTCAACACCTTTCTGCAATGAATGCAGTAAATTTCAATAACTAGAAACAACCTAGCCCCAGTACAAGAGCAGTGCTGAAAGAGCCAGCTCTAAATATGCATAAATGCTGCAAATTTCTCTCTATATCTGAAGATAAAGAAGACAAACCACAGAACACTGACAGGTGAAAACCATGAAGCCTCCTGTTCTGATCTTAATCAGATATGGCCAAGTGGTCAGGATGTTTATGTATTTATCATCTGGCATATTTTCAGTTCAAACCACACACAACTGTAACAGGAAGAAATTTTGTTATAAAAAAATTTAAACATCTTCCATATTGAATTAAAAATACAGAAGTAAAGAGCAGAAAGAATCTTGTTCTTTTACTTAGGCTAACTATTTGTCCTTATGGATTCTAAAGCAATACAACATGTAGCATTATTATTCCCAAATCACCATGAGAATATGGTGGTCAGAGTTTCAGAAATCTTTTTGCTAGGAAAGTTAATAATTAAACCTGCTTGCTTGAGGAAAATTTCCTCAGGACCAATCAGACAGACTAAAATACAAAATATTTTTAAATAAAAAAAAGAGGTATACAACTCTAAAGGAAAATTATTAACTGAGTTGTTACGCCAAAGCGCTGGAGACTTCCTTCACCATCTGCGTACCTTGCATGGATGGGACCAAGGTTAGTAAAGACTCCTTTACCAAAGACTACATCATCACAAGAGCATGAAGGAAAGAGCAAGTTCATGAGCTGGCTGAGGTCCAGCCCATCATCTCTGTTAAGCCCTTTACAGTCTATAACCTGAAACAAAGAGTGTGGCACTGAATTGGCCTCATTCATTCCTCCATAGTGCAACATCAGATACCCAGAGAGAAGAGCAGATCAAAGCTACTAAATCAAAGACAAGTAGATTCTAAGTGGAGAGCATGCAGACAAAGGGTCCTTCCCTGCTGCTGTTGGAAAGGAAGAAGCCCTCCCACCCCAGACACCATCTGTGGGAGGAGAGACAAGAAGATGCCTCCTGAAATAGAGGAAAACCAGCCTCAGCAGGGAGCTTGAAGTGGAAATGACAAGACAGTTATTACCATGAACCCGAGCTAAGCTGAGGGATAAATTTTAAATGGGAGATTCTGTGTCAACTTTATGGAACTTTCAATCCACACATACATCCCTTGCTAGTGCACAAGATGAAATCAGTGATAATCAGAGAATATTACATTTATATATATTTCCATTCTAGGGGACACATTTTTAAGCCCATTACTGAAAGAAAATTCATAAATCTTCTTTTGTTTTTAAAAGCACAGAGTTGTCACCTCTGTGAACTCTTTCTAATTCCTCCAGCTCAAAATTACTGCTGTGTTTATTTAATCTGTAAAACTTTGCTCACTGTCTCTAAAGTGGAGGCTTCTTGAGAGGAAGTATTGTGTCTTACTCTTCAATATCTCTTTAAAGTCGAGTAAAGACACATAGAGAGAGCTTAACAAATAGTGGACAAATAAAGAAATGAATGCATAAACAAATGCTGAAAATCACCCTGCAGTTAGTGATACTGAGTGGGGAGGGTGGTGGGGGCAAGGGAGACACGAATCTGACTACTCCGACTCAGCACAGACAGAAATGGAGTAAGGAGTCAGAGACACACCAGACAAAGGAACCAGATACAGAAGGTCTTCTTCATATCCCATTCTGGGGATGTTCTAATGACATTTACTTTCTGCACAAAATTGTACCTCAGAAACTTCACCAAGGCAAGGAAAAAAAAAAAACTGACAGCATTGCTACCAAGGATGTGGCATCAATAGTAATATCATCAGTGACTCATTGTGGCCAATGAAATGTGGGTGTTGCCACCTGTGTCACTTCTGAGCAGAAGCATGGAAACCCCATGCGACTCTCTAGTTTCTCTCCTTCCTGCAAAAGAAGCTGCGTGTTCCACGTGGTACGCGTGTGAGCCTGTGGAGCCTCACTGGCCACAGCACGTTTGCAGGTTGGTGATGAATGTGTGTGTGCACGTGTGTGTTCCTTCTGAGACTTGGGAGTCAGTTGTTCCAGCCTCAGATCAGAGCCTATTCTGAAGACTTGAAAGGAAGACAGAATCTGTCCCATGAAGCAGGTACTTTCCTGGATCTCCTCTTCCTTCTGTGTCTTCTCCCTCAGGTCTCACCTTGACTCCTCTTTGGGGCTTGGTTGATTCCTAGCCACCGTGACTGACTGACCAACAACTAGATCTAAACTTCTGTTTAAGAGCATCCACAGCTGGTGCAGCTCCTCTTCCCTTTACATCAGTCTGTGCTGACAGTTGTGCTTCCATTTCCCCATTTTTGTCTCTGAGCATCTTGACCTTCATCCTGAAACAGCTCTCCTTTGCTCTGAGTTAGCCAGTTCATCATCTTTGATCTTATTTTTACATTCCACCAATCCTGTACTAATGAAAAAGCAGCATGTACTTTCCAAACCTCTTCTGTTTCTTCTTGATTTATGGAACAAATCTGATTCCTGGATTTAGTTCTCCATGTAGTTAATTAAATTCTTCACCTTTGGGTAAGAAATAATTTCGCTGATTTTTTTTTCTCCTCAACTGAAGAAAATGGCATGTTCAAAACCTATCTCCATGTGACCATGTAACCGAAAGGTATATGCGAGGGGTCCAGCTGCTAACCACTCAAAAGCCAGTATACAGGCCAGGTTGGTGCAAAGGAAAGTTTGTTTTATCTCAGATGCTGGCAACTGGCAGGGATGGTGGTGGACATCTGTACAAGGGCCGACTCTGCCAACCCCATGACAAGAAGAGGGTGAGAGCTTCTGTAGACAGAGCTGGGGTCGGGGGAGGTTATATGCAGAAACAGCACAGTCATCTCTAACAGGCATCTTCAAATTGGTCATCAGCAGTCTGATTAGCATCATCTTGGTTGTTTTCAGTTCAGTTCAGTTGCTCAGTCGAGTCTGACTCTTTGCGACCCCAGGGGCTGCAGCACATCAGGCTTTTCTGTCCATCACCAACTCCCAGAGCTTCCTCATACTCATGTCCATTGAGTCGGTGATACCATCCAAAACACCCATGGGTTGTTTTAGGTACAGTTAGTCTTTTATTCCCATGTCTTTGTGGTCAGTTCTCAGGACTGTGGGTGCTCAAGTCCTGGGTACAGTGCGGTCATCATGTAGTTCACTGCTCCACCTGGTGTTCTGTATCTATAAGAAGCTCCCAGGACATGGCTCAGAATATCATCCATAACCCTTGAGAAAGAACTAAAGGTCCTTACTGTGCTTAATGACCACATTATTATTATTTAGTCTCCTCTGACTGTTTTCCTTTGTTTCCATGTTTCTCGCTTCTCCAATTAAATGTATTCTTTGACTAAAGTTTTCCACAGCAAAAGGCAGGCAGAAGACATGGTGAGGGGCAAGGATCATAGAGTCCTCTCTGTTTCAACCACAGCCATAGGGCCCCCTTGGGACTTGGGAGGGGCTGGAGCAAGGAGAGGCTCTGAAGAACACGCTTCATTAACTTCATGATTAACCCACCTCTGCTCAGAGCTGATGTAATTACCACCTGCAGAGCTATTGAGCCCTTGTAGGTGGTGATTCTTAAACCACTGAAACCTAATGTTAGTGCTCCTGGGGTTGCACTCGGAGTTCAAAGCCTGAGTGATTGCTCAGACTCAAAGTCTATGAACTGAGGCTGTATCGCACGTGGAGCTTTGGTGCAGCTGAGTCCTGCCCACAGACCAGCCTAAGAACACTGGAAATACAGCAAAATGTGTTCCTCCTTTAACATCAAAGCCTGTGTGAACAGATCTCTTTTCCTTATCATCGAATGCTTCCCTGTCTGGGCATGCTAACCAAGGGGCCTGCAGTCTGCAGGCATTGTCTGAGGCCTTGCCAGGGCCCAGGATTGGAGTGAGGCCTGTGCCTGTGTATAAGCTCTGTATTTCCCCTCTCTATAACTTAACAGATGCTCAGCTAATATTTATTGAATGGCTGAGTGGCACTGTACTAAATGTTGAAGAGAAAAATGTCTTAAATATAAAGAAATGTTTCTGAGAAAATCATTTAGCTAAATTTTTTGTTTTAAGGGCATATGTTTCTTGCAATTAGCAAGGCAAGATTTGATTTTCACAAAAAAGCAGCTTATCACCAACAAATATGTCACAACGAACACTGCAAATCTCTAACTCTAAGGATACACAAGACAAACCACAAATTACCTACATATGGCTTCTTAATAAGTCTTAATCAAACCCAACTGAGGAGACAGGATATTCATATGGCTTATCATTGGCAGTTTTTTTTTTCATTAAAATCACACAGCAATATCAGAGGAAGAAACTTTGTGATTAAAAAAGTACAGCTGCACCATCGATATGACATAAGGAAGGAGATGAGGTGCCAAAAGATTTCTTTGCCTTAAGATAACAGACAGCTTAATTAGTCTTTCACTTTTTGAAGGAGAGTCCTCTTGGGCTGATCTTGAAAGATGATGTGGAGACCAGGACAACTTAACTGTTCTGCACAGCAGTTAGAACGGAGAACTGATAATTTTGGACAATGTTGCTCTTTGAGGCCCTTCTTGTTACTTTTTGTGAAAAATGTAGGTTTTTACATTTTTGTTGCCACATGGCTCACATAAAACATCTTAGAGAGACAACAGTATATACTACACTGATAACAAGTTAATTCCAATGACATGCAAAAGCTCTACCTTTTTATCCTCTTCTATGCATTTTGTTTTTGATGTCAATTTACCTCTCTCTATATTGTATATCCACTAACAAAATATTTTTCTCTATAGCTATTTTAATACTTGAGACTAAAGCTAACTGGTTAGCACACTACCATATTACAGTGTTAGAGTATGCTGAATTGGATTCAGTATTTACATTTACAAGGTCATGAGGAAGGAGGCTTGGCATAAGCAAAGGCGTGATCAAGCCTCAGGAAACCCCCTCTTCCCAAGCATCTACCCCCAAAACCAGAGTCTAATTGTATATCCACTAACAAAATATTTTTCTCTATAGCTATTTTAATACTTGAGACTAAAGCTAACTGGTTAGCACACTACCATATTACAGTGTTAGAGTATGCTGAATTGGATTCAGTATTTACATTTACAAGGTCATGAGGAAGGAGGCTTGGCATAAGCAAAGGCGTGATCAAGCCTCAGGAAACCCCCTCTTCCCAAGCATCTACCCCCAAAACCAGAGTCTACCAACATTACTGTTTTATGCTCTCACCTATACCTCTTACTTTACAGGGGGCTGACCCCCATTATCTCTCTCGGGGAAGGAGTTAGCTTACAGCTCCAAGTCAATAAAAATTCCTGGGCATGACATGAATGTTTCAACTTAGGAACTCCTCTGAAGGTTATCTAGCCTGTCTGTGTCAGGCCACATGTGATTGTGGCCCCAAACGTGAGAGGCATGAGATGTTTTAGACTTACTAAAGGCAGATTCTTTTGGGAAGTTGGAAATTGTTAGTATAGTGGGTTGATGCCACATGGCTCACATAAAACATCTTAGAGGGACAACAGTATATACTACACTGATAACAAGTTAATTCCAATGACATGCAAAAGCTCTATTTTTTATCCCCTTCTACGCATTTTGTTTTTGATGTCAATTTACCTCTCTATATATTGTATATCCAATAACAAAATATTTTTCTCTATAGCTATTTTAATACTTTAGACTAAAGCTAACTGGTTAGCATACTACCATATTACAGCATTAGAGTATGCTGAATTGGATTCAGTACTGACATTTACAAGTCTGTTGCATATATCTACTTCTCTCATATAAAAATTAGCATCCTTTATTTAGTTTGAAGAATTGCCCTCAGCAATCTTGTAAGATAAGCCTAAGTAAGTAACTAAGTAAGTAAGTAAAGTCACTCAGTCGTGTCCGACTCTTTGTGACCCCATGGCCTGCAGCCCACCAGGCTCCTCAGTCCATGGGATTCTCCAGGCAAGAATACTGGAGTGGGTTGCCATTTCCTTCTCCAGGGGATCTTCCTGACCCAGGGATTGAACCCAGGTCTCCCGCATTGGAGGCAGACGCTTTAACCTCTGAGCCACCAGGGAAGTCCTAAGATAAGCCTAATGTTGGTGAATTCCATTAACTGTTGTTTTCCTCAACAGGATATTCATGATTTGACTTTATATCAGGAAAGTCTATATCGTCTTCATTTATGAAAAACAACCTTCCTGAGAAAATTATTCTTGATTATAGGCTTTTTTTTTTTTCTTCATAAGATTGAATATATCATCCTTTCTCTTCTAGACTGTCAGGTTTCTACTAAGAAGTCCACTGATATTTTTAAGGGAATTTCTCTTTTGTGAGCATTTACTTTTCTCTTGCTGCTTATAGAATTCTCTCTTTTTCTTGATTACAAGTAATGTGTCTTGGGGATGATCATTTTCAATAACCTCTGAGGAGTGACCTATTAGCTACGTGAACTTGGATGTCTAAATCTCATCAGATTTGGGACTTTTCTGGTATTATTTCTTGAAGTGCAATCTCTGTCCCTTTCTCCCTCTCTTCTCCTTCTGGGACTCCAATACTGTGCAGGTTGTTTCTGTGAATGTTGCCCCATAGTTCACACAGGTTCTTTCACACTTTTTCATTCCTCTTTTCCTTTGTCCCCTGGCTGGGTACTCTCAATGGTCCTGCCTTCTGAGTTACAGGGTCTTCTGCTGTTGTTGATGCTCTAGGTAGCATTTTTCATTTTGTTGCATGTCATTCATTGTAGCCTTAAGCAACTGATCCAACCAGTCCATCCTAAAGGAAATCCGTCCTGAATATTCATTGGAAGGACTGATGCTAAAGCTGAAACTCCAATATGTTGACAACCTGATGCGAAGAACTGACTCATTAGGAAAGACCCTAATGCTGTGAAAGATTGAGGACAGGAGGAGAAGGGGACGACAGGGGATGAAACGGTTGGATGATGGCATCACCGACTCAATGGACGTGAGTTTGGGCAAGCTCTAGGAGTTGGTGATGGACAGGGAAGCCTGGTGTGCTGCAGTTCAAGGGGTCACAGAGTCGGACACGACTGAACCATTGGACTGAACTGAATCTTAAGCATCTGAAGTTCTGTCTGGTTCATTTTTCTGTTTTGTTCCCTCTGTTATTCTCTTTGCCTCACTGCAAAGCTTGAGGGATCTCAGTTCCCTACTGGCATTGAATCCAGACCACAGCAGCAAATGCATCGAATCCTAACCACAAAACCATCAGCAAACTCCCTGTTTACTTCCGTTTTCATGATTTCTATCTCTGTTAACAAAAATCTGAATTTATTCTGTGAAGTAACACCCTAACTCAACAATTACTGAGCTTGAGCTCTAGGACTCGCAAATCCCAAGTAGGAGGCGATGCTGCAACCCCTGAAGCCAGGGTCCTAGAACCTGTTCACAATAAGAGAAGCCCTTGCATAGAGAAACCTGCTGGCTGCATTTAGAGAAAGCCCATGTGCAGCAACAAAGACTCAGTGCAACCAAAAATTAAAAACAATAATAATGATGATGATAATTTTTTTATCTTATTTTCTTCATATGTTGTCTTCCTGAATTTAATCATTTATCTGTGTTTCCTTGGAGTTCACTGAGCTTCTTGCATGTGTGCCTTATTTCATCATATGGCATCTATTTCATCACTTCCCAAGTGAATAGCCATGTGAGCTGCCCTGGAAGAAGCCCTAGGCATCTTCCCATCCCCAAGGACAGCCTAGAACTATGAAGAGTGCAAGCATGAGTGTAGCTTGGAGCCTTAGAAACCATCCAGAGTCATCAACCAAGTAGCTGGGTGGGTCCAGCTCACAACCAGGCCAGCACTCTCAGGTTTTATATTAGTTCAGCAGCTTCTCCACATGTCCACAATGGAANGAAATCCTGCATCACACGAGACCTGTTCTCAGGGGCTCTGGGAGACCTGCTTCCAGGCAACACAGTACCAAGGAGATGCCCAGCAATGGTAAGAATCATAAAAAGGAATCTAAATGTTCTCCTTTCACAGGTGATAGATGCAAGTTCACAATAAGAAGGAGACTGGAAACAGGAAAAATCTGAATTCCTCACCCACAACCCAAGCCTGCTCTTAGTTGACTTGACTCCTGTTCCCAAATGTCCACAAATAGTATCACAGGTGCAGCCACAGATATCTCCTCCCCAGAAACTACACAGGCCCTCAGATGGAGAAACACTCTTTTCTAGAGAATGAGTGTCTTCTCGCAGCTACTGAAATATCAGTTTGTTGTGATACACACAGTCAAAGGTTTTGGCTTAGTTAATAAAGCAGAAATAGATGTTCTCTGGAACTCTCTCGCTTTTTCGATGATCCAGCAGATGTTGGCAATTTGATCTCTGGTTCCTCTGCCTTTTCTAAAGCCAGCTGGAACATCTGGAAGTTCACGGTTCACGTATTGCTGAAGCCTGGCTTGGAGAATTTTGAGCAATATTTTACTAGCATGTGAGATGAGTGCAACTGTGCGGTAGTTTGAATATTCTTTGGCATTGCCTTTCTTTGAGATTGGAAAGAAAACTGACCTTTTCCAGTCCCACGTCCACTGCTAAGTTTTCCGAATTTGCTGGCATATTGAGTGCAGCACGTTCACAGCATTATCTTTTAGGATTTGAAAGAACTCAACTGGTATTCCATCACCTCCACTAGCTTTGTTCGCAGTGATGCTTTCTAAGGCCCACTTGACTTCACATTCAAGGATATCTGGCTCTAGGTGAGTCATCACACCTTCGTGATTATCTGGATAATGAAGTTTTTTTGTATAGTTCTTCTGTGTATTCTTGCCACCTCTTCTTAATATCTTCTGCTTCTGTTAGGTCCATAATATTTCTGTCCTTTATTTTACCCTTCTTTGCCTGAAATATTCCCTTGGTATCTGTAATTTTCTTGATGAGATCTCTAGCCTTTCCCATTCCATTGTTTTCCTCTGTTTCCTTTCATTGATCAGTGAGGGAGGCTTTCTTATCTCACCTTGCTATTCTTTGGAACTCTATATTCAAATGGATATATCTTTCCTTTTCTCCTTTGGTTTCACTTCTCCACTTTTCTCAGCTATTTGTAAGGCCTCCTCATGTTTGAGGAGGCCTCTGAGGAGGCCACTTTGCCTTTTTACATTTCTTTTTCTTGGGGATGGTCTTGATCCCTGCCTCCTGTACAATGTCACGAACCTCCATCCATAATTCATCAGGCACTCTGCCCATCAACCTAATGCCCTGAATCTATTTGTCACTTCTACTGTATAATCATAAGGAATTTGATTTAGGTCATACCTGAATGGTCTAATAGGTTTCTCTACTTTCTTCAGTTTAAGTCTGAATTTGGCAATAAGGAGTTCATGATCTGAGCCACAGTCAGCTCCCAATCTTGTTTTTGCTGACTGTATAGAGGGTCTCCATCTTTAGCTGCAAAGAATATAATCAATCTGACTTTGGTACTGACCATCTGATTACGTCCACATGTAGAGTCCTCTCTTGTGTTCTTGGAAGAGGGTGTTTGTTATGATCAGTGCGTTCTCTTGGCAAAACTCTATTAGCCTTTGCCTTGCCTCATTTTGTAGTCCGTGGCCAAATTTGGCTGTAACTCCAGGTATCTCTTGACTTCCTACTTTTTCATTCCAGTCCCTTATCATGAAAAGGACATCTTTTTTA
>SJXO01008978.1:0-23784 GCA_006408615.1 Connochaetes taurinus
CATGTTCCCAATCCTGAACCCCCCTCCCACCTCCCTCCCCATCCCATCTCTCTGGGTCATCCCAGTGCACCAGCCCCAAACATCCTGTATCCTGCATTGAACTTAGACTGGCGATTCATTTCTTATTTGATATTACACATGTTTCACTGCCATTCTCCCAAATCATCCCACCCTCTCCCTCTCCCACAGAGTCCTAAAGACTGTTCTATACATCTGTGTTGCTTTTGCTGTCTTGCATACAGGGTTATCGTTACCATCTTTCTAAATTCCATATATATGTGTTAGTATACTGCATTGGTGCTTTTCTGGCTTACTTCACTCTGTATAATCGGATCCAGTTTCATCGACCTCGTTAGAACTGATTCAAAGGTATTTTTTTTAATGGTTGAGTAATACTCCATTGTGTATATGTACCACAGCTTTCTTATCCATTCATCTGCTGATGGACATCTAGGTTGCTTCCATGTCCTGGCAATTATAAACAGTGCTCTGCTGAACATTGGGGTACACGTGCTTCTTTCAATTTTGGTTTCCTCGGTGTGTATGTTTTAGATATTCAATTTATGTTGGCTTTTGTTTCACATATTCCATTTATGACTAGCTGAGACAAAAGTGACCGTGTAAATGAGATGAAATATAACAGGTGTGTGCATACTTCTTCAATTCAGTTTAGTTCAGTCCAGTCGCTTAGTCGTGTCTGACTCTTTGCGCGCCCATGAATCACAGCGTGCCAGGCCTCCATCCATCACCATCTCCCGGAGTTCACTCAGACTCACGTTCATCGAGTCCGTGATGCCATCCAGCCATCTCATCCTCGGTCGTCCCCTTCTCCTCCTGCCCCCAATCCCTCCCAGCATCAGGGTCTTTTCCAATGAGTCAACTCTTCATATGAGATGGCCGAAGTACTGGAGTTTCAGCTTTAGCATCAGTTCTTCCAGTGAACACCCAGGACTAATCTCCTTTAGGTTGGACTGGTTGAATCTCCTTGCAGTTGAAGGGACTCTCAAGAGTCTTCTCCAACACCACAGTTCAAAAGCATCAATTCTTCGGCACTCAGCTTTCTTCACAGTCCAACTCTCACATCCATACATGACCACAGGAAAAACCATAGCCTTGACTACACGGACCTTAGTCGGCAAAGTAATGTCTCTGCTTTTGAATATGCTATCTCGGTTGTTCATAACTTTTCTTCCAAGGAGTAAGCCTCTTTTAATTTCATGGCTGCAATCACCATCTGCTGTGATTTTGGAGCCCCCCAAAATAAAGTCTGACACTGTTTCCACTGTTTCCCCATCTATTTGCCATGAAGTGATGGGACCAGATACCATGATCTTTGTTTTCTGAATGTTGAGCTTTAAGCCAACTTGTTCACTCTCTTCTTTCATTTTCATCAAGAGGCTTTTTAGTTTCTCTTCACTTTTTGCCATAAGGCTGGTGTCATCTGCATATCTGAGGTTATTGATATTTCTCCTGGCAGTCTTGATTCTAGCTTGTGCTTCTTCCAGCCCTGCATTTCTCATGATATACTCTGCATATAAGTTAAATAAGCAGAGTGACAATATACAGCCTTGACGTACTCCTTTTCCTATTTCAATCTAGTCTGTTGTTCCATGTCCAGTTCTAACTGTTGCTTTCTGACTTGCATACAGGTTTCTCAAGAGGCAGGTCAGGTGGTCTGGTATTCCCATGTCTTTCAAAATTTCCCACAGTGTACTGTGATCCACACAGTCAAAGGCTTTGGCATGGTCAATAAAGCAGAAGTAGACGTTTTTATGGAACTCTCCTGCTTTTTCGATGATCCAGTGGGTGCTGACAATTTGATCTCTGGTTTCTCTGCCTTTTCTAAAATCAGCTTGAACATCTGGAAGTTCATGGTTCATGTATTGCTGAAGCCTGGCTTGGAGAATTTTGAGCATTACTTTACTAGTGTGTGAGATAAGTGCAATTGTGTGGTAGTTTGAGCATTCTTTAGCACTGCCTTTCTTTTGGATTGGAATGAAAACTGACCTTTTCCAGTCTTGAGGCTACTGTTGAGTTTTCCAAATTTGCTGGCATATTGAATGCAGCACTTTCACAGCATTATCTTTCAGGATTTGAAATATCTCAACTGGAGTTCCATCACCTCCACTAACTTTGTTCATAGTTTTCAGTAATGTAAATAATATAAGGACTTGTAAAATTAAGCTGAGCAAAACAACGGGGGAAAGCTCTTATATAAAGTGACATTTTATAAAAGAAGAACATATGGATGGCCAGATTGGGTCAGAGTAATATTTTATCCAATCAAATGTTCTCAGAGAAAAGAATGCCTTAACTGTCATAGATGACTTATTGGATACTATCTTCAAAATGTCAAGAAAAGCAATAATAATAATATTTTACAACTTGAGAGTGCTCTATAATTTGCAGCGTCTATTGACATACATATGCACCACAACTTTATGAGTTGTTTTCCACAACTACAGAAGACTGAAACGCAGATGATAGTTGTAATGGAAATAATTGCCCTATTCTTTTATATCTGAGAAATCTAAAAGATCTTGCCTTAGATTTCCAAGGCTAAAAAAGGAAAGCTAGGCCCACTATCAAAATCTGGTGATTCATATATTTTTAACTACTGTATATCTGATGGGTTAATTCCCTTAAAAGTACCCTTTTATCCATCATCCATAAAAGTATTAAAATATTTATTTAAACTATATTATTTGTTCTTTTGTGCTATTTACAGAGACTAATAAAGCCCCAGTATTCTTAACTTAAGCTTGCTTTTCCAAACTAAATGAATATAAATTTTAGTATTCTCAAATATTGTTGAAAAT
Organism: Connochaetes taurinus; assembly: GCA_006408615.1. Lineage (NCBI taxonomy): Eukaryota > Metazoa > Chordata > Mammalia > Artiodactyla > Bovidae > Connochaetes > Connochaetes taurinus. Next base: position 2,820 of record SJXO01008978.1, read on the forward strand.
TTGCATTCGATTTTGTATGATTCTATAGATTTTAATCACAACTCTTTCTCAGATTTGTCTTTCTAAAATGGTTAAAATCCAAGTCAGTCATCAAAACCATTATATTGATTGCCTAATAAATACTTTCTTGAAATTTACTTGAAAATATATTGATATCTTTTACTAAATTTAATGTCCATATACTTTAAGAAGCTAATTATTATTTTTTTAACTGGATCAACAAACTGATTTAATAACAGGAGAAAATAAAAATGATACACACATATACACACATACATAAATACACACACACTTTTTTTCTTTCTTTTCTTCAATACATAAAAGTCAAGGTCCAGCTCCAGACTTCTTTTCATGTTTTTTGGTGTGGATTGTGTGCAGAATGTGAAGGAAAATAAATGCTTCATTCTTTGCGTCTCTTACAGCAGATGATCTTGAACTGTGGGGCAAATTCTTTGACAGTCTAGGTTAAGCTTGGTCTTCTAATCAACAGTTTAGCAGGCTTTATGTTTTATTTTTTATATTTTTTTAGAAGAAGATACAAATCCATAGGGTAAGTCCTGGTGTCTTTCCCAACTTCTAAAGTCCCACACTAAGTGTGGTCCAAAGACTGCATCTACACAGGATGTATCTTTTCTGACAACAGCCTCCTCATTCTTCACTGTGATTTTCCAAGCAGAGCCAGTACCTGGATTGAAATGAAGACAAACTGACCTAACTCCTCAATGGAGTTTTATTTTTATGGTCCTTTGCCAGGAAAACAGGCCTTCACCTGGTCCAATGGAAGTTTTGAGAGAAGCAGTTTCTTCTTCCAGTTCCTCAACCTGAATATCCAGTAGAAGCTTATGGAATAAAACCAGACTAAGGTGGTGTTCTCAAACATGTTTATTTGTAACAGTTTTACATGGTGTGTTACAGAAATTAATGGAAAATTTTTAAAAATTTTGCTGTTCTGTTGCATGCATTGTACATAAAGTTAAAAATAATGTGTCCATATGTGTTAATAAACTGTCATCTGAGGTAAAGTTAAAGTAGGTCTAGAAATGTACTGCAACAGTTATTTTATCTTTCTCATCTTTATTAAAAAAAATCTGTGTCAGAACACAGAAATTGAAATGAACCAAACCCACAGAGTAAACTTTTTTTTTTTTTTTTTTTTAAAGAAAGTGTCCGGTACGTTACATGATGGGGATTCAGCAGACACAGGGATGAGTACGAATTATCAAAAAAGTCTCATGGCATGTAAAGAGAACTATGGGGAATGGGAACAGAATGACAGGTGGTGTTTCCCTGGTTTCAAAATTTAAAGTTACAAATTTCGTGCTAGTGAAGGATGAGGAGTTAACAGTTGTACACGTGGATTTTCTATCAGTCTAACTGGAACTGTGCCTACTCCCCATGGCCTTTTGGTATCTGCATCTCAGCTCTTATTTGGAAATCTCACTGTTTTCCTGGGATAGGATATGGTGGTTCTGAGTTCCCCCAAACAGTGCTTATTAGACAGCAGAATTCAGCCAATGATAACGTGGATGGCAGTTTAAAATCTTGACTTTATTTCCCTCACTTTAATGTATTACAGGGGCCATTTTCATTAAGTTCAGAGCCAGCTACATTTTCATCCACACTCAAGGAATGATGACAGATCCACTGGGCTGTCACTTTCCGCTATGAAATGAGCTCCAGATGGTGGACCTGAAACAGCCACATCAGCCAGAGTTCACTTTGAATGTGTCAGAAACAACTCGCAGAATCAGTGGAAGGGTGTGATACTGCAAGACAAACTGAAGACAACCATATTGAGGGAGAAGATAACACCACTGGTTTAGAATCAGAATCATGGAAAACAGAGCAATTTAAGTTACTTCCCTGTGGGAAATGCCTATCTCATCAAATCCCCAGAAAACGTAATTGAACTGGTCTCAGGACAACTCTCATGGTTATCACACCTTTCCCATTGTCCCCTTCACATGGAAGGATCAGCTCATCCAAAGTATGCACATTCCTGGAGAAGTCATGTCATTATTTTAACTCAACTTTTTACTGCCTATTTTGGGAAACAAACCTAGCCTCCAAGAGGCTGAATAGGAGTAATTTAATCCATAATAAATTATAATGCTGGAAACAATTGTGAATAAGTAATTGTAAAATTAAACATATTAGTTATTCAAATAGTTGTGTGAGGAACTTATAGCAAGTAATTCAAGCTTGTGTATAAATAAAAATCTCTTACCATTTTCTCTGAATATTAGTTGTACAATTATCATAAGTAAACCACAGGGTGAAAGACTTTCTGTTAATAGAGGTATTACTTACTGTTGTAAGGTTTTGGGGGTTGTTGTTCAGTTTTTCAGTCATGCCTGACTCTTGTGACCCCATGGACTGTATCCCACCAGGCTCCTCTGTCCATGGGATTCTCCAGGCAAGAATACTGGAGTGAATTGCCATGCCCTCCTCCAGGGGATCTTCCTGACCAGGGATGGAACCCACATATCTTAGGCCTCCTGCATTGGCAGTCAGGTCCTTTACCACTAAACATATTTATTAATACCTTTGCCCATATCACAGCTCTCAGTTGGAAAAAATGATACCATTAAAACACTTAAAGTGGTAGAAGACAATAGTTTTAATATTGGAAATATATAACTGGTATAATTGCTGATCTATTCTTGGGCTTCCCTGGTGGCTCAGCTGGTAAAGAATCCACCTGCAATGTGGGGGACCTGGGTTTGATCCCTGGGTTGGGAAGATCCCCTGTAGAAGGGAAAGGCTACCTACTCCAGTATTTTGGCCTGGAGAATTCCATGGACCGTATAGTCCATAGGGTTGCAAAGAGTCAGACATAACTGAGTGACTTTCATGCTCACTTTCATAGCTGCTGATAGTTGCTCTTGTCAAGAACTTCATTTATTATAAGCAGTTTGCAAGTTCATGAAATGAAGTGAAGTGAAGTCGCTCAGTCGTGTCCAACTCTTTGCGACCCCATGAACTGTAGCCCACCAGGCTCCTCCATCCTTGGGATTCTCCAGGCAAGAATACTGGAGTGGGTTGCCATTTCCTTCTCCAGGGGAACTTCCCGGCCCAGGGATCGAACTTAGGTCTCCCACATTGCAGGCAGACGCTTTAACCTCTGAGCCACCTTGCAAGTTCATAAAATCGTGTTATTTAAAAAAAAATAGCTTTTTCTGGACTTTATTATGGCAAATTCTTAAACACTGTCAGGAAATTGATTATTCATTACTTCATTATAAAAAGTTATTGACATTTACTTATAATCAAATATGAGGCTATGAGCTTGAAAAACCTGTAGGGCAAAAAGATACATATAATGTAATGCTATAAGTCCATAAAAAATACTGAAATAGCATATTGTTTAAGAAAATACTATGGTAGCAGACACGTGTACACAAAGACGTATAAAAGAATGGCCATACAAGCACTATTTATCATTGAAAATGATTTTTTAAAAATCAAGTATCCATAAATAGTAGAGCAGGAAAAGGAACTGAGAATGTATTCATACAATGGATTACTATACAGTTATGAAAAATAATGTATACTGCTACACACATTGGTAGATTGAGGACAAATCTCACAAACATAAGATTGAACAAAAAAAATCCAGACATGAACACACAAAATATAATGTCATTTATACATTTTTAAACATACAAAAATAATCTTTGGTAATAGAATCCAGAATTGTGGTTATCTTGAAGTTACACAAGGTGATAGCTGGAGTGTGAGAATATAAAGGAAGCATAACATCATTTTTGGAAGAGACTAGCATTTTCCCACTATTTATTTTTGGTGTTCTAATTAAAAAATTAGTTGACTGTATATGCTCTGCTTTACTTTTGGCCTTTTGATCCTGTTCCATTTTCTATGTATCTGTTTTAATGCCAGTACCAAACCATTTTGATTACTCATGCTTTGTAACATAATTTGAAAGTAAGAAGTGTGTTGCCTCCTAGCTTGTTCTTCTTTCTCAAGATTGTACTGGCTGTTTAGGGTCTTTTGCAGTTATACATGTATTTTAGAATTGTTTATTATATTTCTTTGAAAAATGCCATTAAAATTTCAATAGGGATTGCACTACATCTGTATATTGCTTTCAGTAGTATGGTCATTTTAACATTAGTTATTTCAATCTGTGATTATGGACTATCTTTCCATTTTCTTTGTATCAGATTTAGTTTCTTTCATCAATGCTTTGTAGTTTTCAGTGTAGAAATTAGTTTTCCTTGATATAATCAACAAGTTTTCCTTGATTAGATTTATTCTTAAATTTTTTTTTAAACTATGTTTCTTCATACTATATTATATATTGGAAATTTGCTGAGATTTCAGGCACTCTCAACACACAAAATATTTGCAAATGTGTAAAAAGAGATACATCAATTAGCTTTACTGTAGTAATTAATTCACTATGTACATAAAAATCATTTTGTACTCCTTAAGCATATGAAGTTTTTTTTAATGAAATAAAATAAGATACATGAATTAAAAAAAGAGAGAGTGAAGAATTAAAAAAAAAAAACTGGTGAAGAATATTCCAGGCAGAATAAACAACATCAATAAAGACATGGAACTATTAAATTTTGTCATATTTTTGAAAAGTCAAATATCAGTTTAAAAGTATGAGCTCCAATTCAAAAAGCCATAGGGCTAAGATCAGGGTCTACCACTGTCAATAAGACATTGAAAGTTAATTTAACCTGTTTGCTAAGCATTTACGTCTCTTGTCTATAAAATGAAAATCACATTAGTAGCTAGCTTTTTTTGAGTATTTGAACCCAGATAGACTGTTTCTAGGATTTTCCAGATGGTTCTAGTTGTAAAGAATCCACTTGCTAATGCAGGAGACATAAGAGACATGGGTTCGATCCTTGGGTCAGGAAGATCCCCTGGAGGAGGTCATGACAATGCACTCCAGTATTCTTGCTTAGAGAGTCCCATGAACAGAAAAGCCTGGCAGGCTATAGTCCATAGGATCACAAAGAGTCTGACAAGACTGAAGCGACTTAGCACACACACAGAGACTGTTTCAAAAGCCTAAGCTCTAACCTCCATACTATATGACCTCTCCCTAGGTTATAGAGTCTTAATTCAATTGTTTAATTATACCCATACCACTCTGAATATGCCCAATCTTGTGTTAAGTGTCTGTTTTAATGCAATACTATACTATGATTACTATGAGCTTCATAACATAATTTGAATATTGTCAATTACTATCATTGTTTGCTAAAAGTCAAAGCTAAAGCTTCTGCTATAACTGTTCTAAGTTTACTATTACAATAACGCATGTGATCATTTATCCTATTGTCATAACACGTCTTAGCAAGGAAGTAGCAACCATCGACTACATTTCCACTTCCAGGAAGAAATACTTGAATTTCTCACATGTGCTTGTTTTCACAACTCTTGCTTAGCATTTTGCAGAGTCACAACAATCTCAGGGCTATAACATTCCATTGCTGTGCTGTGCTCAGTGGTGTCTGACTTTTTGCAACACTTTGAAGTGTCTTCTCTGTGCATGGGATTTTACGGGCAAGACGACTGGAATGGGCTGCCATTTCGTCCTCCAGGGGATTTCTGACCCAGAGAACAAACCCGCATCTCTGTGTCTCCTATGCTGCAGGAAGATTCTTTGCCTGCTGATTCATCGGAGAAGCCCAGTTAATTTCAAATCTCTGCACCAGCAGAACACTAATAGCCCTAACAAACCCCATTAGTCATTTTGTCAATGTGCTTAGAAATAAGTATATGAACAAACAAAGCAGATGCAATATCTTGAAATAGTGAAGGTTAGCTAATCTTACAGACTGATAGAAATCCATTTTGTCAGCAGCTGCCTACAATTTAAAATGTATGACTTGAAATAAAATTTTGAAAACTCTTTTGTTATAAATGTATAAACAAATATTTGTTAAAGTAGGAAATATATTAATAGTTTCATTCATCAGACAACAAAATATCCAACAAATATATTATTATATAATGTGATCAAAGAGAAAGGGGGCCAAAAGAAAAAATCTTAAGTCTTATAAAGACCAAAGAAATATTCATCCTTTAAGGAACTTTGTGAAAATAGTAAGGAATACTGTCTTTTTGTTTGACTTCACCTAGAAGAACCCAGAGGTAAAGTAGAAATGACTGAAACCTTTCAAAAATCTGACCATTTTTGACCTAGTGTATGAAAGGAGATGATGATGGACTGAACGTAGCTGTTAGAGAAATAGAGGCGTGAAAAACGATTGTAATTATTGGAATGAACAGCTGGAAACATGGAGTTGCCACGCATGAGATAAAACTTGAAGAAGAGCAGGTTTGGGGAGGTATTTGAGTTGAAATTGATGTCAAAATAAAAAAGATTATCAAATAGTTTAAGAGAATGTGTCAAAGAAACTGGTTATCACTAGGAGGCAAGAAAAGGTTCTCAGAGTCAAGAAAACCAAATTACCTCTATTTTTAATTGAGTTACAAAATTAGTTCAGTCCAGTCACTCAGTCTTGTCTGACTTTGCAACTCCATGGACTGCATCATGCCAGGCCTCATTGTCCATCACCAACTCCTGCAGCTTGCTCAAACTCATGTCCACGGAATCAGTAGTGCCATCCAACCAGCTCATCTTCTGTCTTCCCCTTCTCCTCCTGTCTTCAATCTTTCTCAGTGTCAGAGTATTTTCCAAAGAGTCAGTTCTTTGTATCAGGTGAACCAAGGATTGGAGCTTCAGCTTCAGCATCAGTCCTTCGAATGAATACTCAATACTGATTTCTTTTAGGATTGACTGGTAGCATCTCCTTGGAATCCAAGGGACTCACAAGAGTCTTCTCCAACACCATCGTTCAAAAGCATCAATTATTTGGCACTCAGCTTTCTTTATGGTCCGACTGTTACATGCATACATGACTACTGGAAAAAACATAGCTTTAACTAGACGAACCATTGTTGGCAGAGTAATGTCTCTGCTTTTTAATATGCTGTCTAGATTGAACATAGCTTTTCTTCCAAGGAGCAAGTATCTTTTAATTTCATGGCTGCAGTCACCATCTGCCATGATTTTGTAGCATCAAAAAATAAAGTCTCTCAGTGTTTCCATTGTTTCCCCATCTATTTGCCATGAAGTGATGGGACCGGATGCCATGATGTTAGTTTTTTGAATGTTGAGTTTTAAGCCAACATTTTCATTCTCTTTCACTTTCATAAAGAAGCTCTTTAGTTCTTATTCACTTTCTGCCATAAGGGTGGTGTCATCTGCATATCTGAGGTTGTTCATATTTCTCCTGGCAATCTTTATTCCAGCTTGGGCTTCCTCCAACCCAGTGTTTCTCATGATGTACTCTGCATATACATTAAATAAGAGGGTGACAATATACAGCTTTGACATACTCCTTTCCCAATTTGGAACCAGTCTGTTGTTCCATGTCCAGTTTTACCTGTTGCTTCATAACCTGCATACAGATTTCTCAGGAGGTAGGTCAGATGGTCTGGTATTCCCATCTCTTTCAGAATTTCCCACATTTTGTTGTGATTCACATAGTCAAAGGCTTTGGTGCCTTCAATAAAGCATAAGTAGATGTTTTTCTGGAACTCTTTTCCTTTTTTGATGATCCAAAGGACGTTGGCACTTTGATCTCTGGTTCGTCTGCCTTTTCTAAATCCAGCTTGAACATCTGGAAGTTCATGGTTCACCTACTGTTGAAGCCTGGCTTGGAGAATTTTGATCATTACTTTCCTAGTGTGTGAGATGAGTGCAATTGTACGGTAGTTTAAACATTCTTTGGCATTGCCTTTCTTTGAGATTGGAATGAAAACTGACCTTTTCCAGTCCTGTGGCCACTGCTGAGTTTTCCAAATTTGCTGGCATATGGAGTGCAGCACTTTCACAGCATCGTATTTCAGGTTTTGAAATAGCTCAACTGGAACATCACTTCCACTAGCTTTGCTCATAGTGATGCTTCCTAAGGCCCACTTCACTTTGCATTCCACAATGTCTGGCTTTAAGTGAGTGATCACACCATCATGGTTACCTGGGTCATGAAGATCTCTTTTGTGTAGTTCTTCTGTGTATTCTTGCCACCTCTTCTTAATATCTTCTGCTTCTCTTAGCTCCATCCCATTTCTGTACTTTCTTGTGCCCATCTTTGCATGAAATGTTCCCTTGGTACCTCTAATTTTTTAGAAGAGATCTCTAGTCTTTCTCATTCTATTGTTTTCCTCTTTCTTTGCATTGATTATTGAGGGAGGTTTTCTTATCTTTCCCTGTATTCTTTGAAGCTCTGCATTCAGATGGGTGTATCTTTCCTTTTTGCCTTTGCCTTTAACTTTCTTCTTAGGTCAGAACAATTTTTAAGACAATCAAAAAAATGGGACAAGTGAAAAATAATGTGACCAAGATAACAGGATTGGCGGGTTTCTGACTCGGTAGATAACTGGTCTTAAATGTATATTATTGAAGGGATCATTGACAAAATTGGAAAAAGCTTTCCAAACGTCTTCCATAAGCTTTTGTACTTGTTTTAGTCTTGTTTAATATAAATAATATCATTTACAGATGACAAATCAAAGAGATATGGTAAATGCATTGATGGCAAAATTAACATTTCTTAAAATACTCAATAAAAAGTTATTCTAGCAAAATAGCAGACTATGAAGCTCCAAACTCTTGTTCTCCCATTGATACATTAAAAATCATTAAAAAACAAAACAAAACAGAAAAACAACTTGTTAAAATAGCTCTGTAGGAACTTTGGGTAACAAAATTTATCAGCACCCAAGCAAATGCCCAATCAAGAAAAGTAACAATCAAAGCAATAAGCAAATTCATGGTCCTTCTATTTTTCTTTATTTTGTCCCTTCCCTGATGCAGCCTGATGCTAGTTTGGCAAAGATTCCAACTCAGTTCTCAATTCCCTACCTTAAACTGGACAGAGTAGATCAGACCTATTTCCAATTGTCTAACTTGTCTGGGGGCTGCCTGAAGGACTTGTCTCTGTTTTGCTTAACTCAGGGGAAAGAAGAAACATAAACTCATATCTCAGGCTGAAAAGTAATAGAAAACAATGGGCTCTGCTCATAAAAGCAGTAGAGAAATGACTTCCCTGGTGGACCAGTGGTTAAGACTCTGCACTTCCACTGCAAAGGGCACAGCTTCCCATGGTCAGTGAACCAAGATCCCATATGCTGTGTGGAGTGTCCATTAAAAAAAAAAAAAAACAGTAGGGAAACTGCAGACTTGCAGATGCTAAAGCCAAAGGATTATAAAACAGAGAACAATAGACTATTAAAGGCCTTGAGGAAAAGCTGAGGTGAACCTCTTCAGAAATTTAAGATATTTAAAAATAATCTATATATTCAGAGGAAATGAAAAAGCTACACACAGCCTGAAGAAGAAGTATGGTCAAAAAATACTTGAATGCACTTTAAGCTTTAATATTGGGTTAATATACCAAGGCTTGTAACCAATATCCAACTAATTATTAAAGGACTTCCTCAGCAAATAGCCAATCTGTGAAGGCAAAGAGAAATGACTCTCTTTGAAGAGCCTGATTTTTAATCACAACAAGAAAATCGCAAGGCATAAAAAGAAACTGGAACACAATGCCTATTAGGGGAAAAAAAAGTAGCAGAAACAATCTCTGAAGAAACACAAGCATTAGAATTATTAAACAAAAGCTTTGAAACAACTGTTTTGAATATTCTCAGAGACCTAAAGGAAAGCATGGGAAAAGAAATAAAATCAGAAAAGCTACATATGAATAAAATAAGGTATCAACAAAAAGATTGAAATTCTAAGAAGGAACCAAACAAGTTATGGGGATGAGAAATATGAAAACTCAGCTGAAAAATTCACTAGAGGATTTCAACAAGAGACTTGAACAGACAGAGGAAATAATCAGCAAATTTGAATACAGGACATTTGAAATTTTAGTCTGAATAGAGCAAAGAAAATAAATGAAGTGAACAGAGCCCAGTGGGTATATTGGGTATAATCAGGAGACAAATGTATGCTTTATGCGAAAAAAAGAGAAAGTGACAGAGAGACCATCTGAAGAAATAATGGTCCAAAATCCTCCAAGTCTAAGGAAAGAATTGTTAGAAGTCACAAAGAAAATCAGAAAATAAGATAAATGAAAAAAAACACAGTCCATCAAAACTTATGAGATACAGTAAAAGCAGTGCTACAAGGAGAATTTATATTTGTTAACACTTAAATTTTTTTAAAAAAGGAAAATCATATGTCAACAGCCTAAGTTTATATCTTAAGGAATAAGATTTTGTAAACAAACCAGCCAAAGCTTACATAAGGAAGGAAACAACAAACATAAAATATAAAAGAGATGACAAAACAATATAGAAAATCTATGAAACAAAAAGTTGGATTATTGAAAAGTTCAACAAAATTAGTAAACTTTTAGCTAAATTACCTAAGAAAAAAAGGAGATGATAAATTATTAAAATCAGAAAGTTGATTCACAATTTTATAGAAAGGAAAATATACTTAAAATATCACTTTGAGCAATGTCCCACCAACCAATTAGATAACTTAGATATGGACAAATTCTTAGAAACATACCACCTATCAAGACTGAATTGCAAAAAAACAAAAAAAAAAAGAAAAGAAAATTTGAATATACCTAAAATAATAAGGAGACTGACTCAGTAATTAAAAATCATGCAAAGAACAAAAGCCTTGGATCAGATTGTTTCAAAGGTAAAATATACCAAATATTTAAAGAATGAACAACAATCTTTATCAAACTCTTCCAACAAATTAAAGAAGAAAAAACACTTCCTAAGTTTTTCTACCCAGGTCAGTATTATCTTTATATGAAACTCAGATAATGACAATGTTGAAAGGCCTAAAGATTTCAGACACATACATACACACACACAAGAAAAAAAAAAAAAAAACACTGTAAGAAATAATAAACAAATTTGGTAAACTGTATGATACAAAATCAAAACACAAAAAAATCAGTTGTATTCACATGGACTAATAATGAATAATCCAAAGAGGAAATTTAAAAAGCAATTCCATTCACAATAGCATCAAAAGTTAAGATACTTAGGAATGAATTAAACAGGAGAAAAAAGACTTGTACACTGGAAACTATAGAACATGGTTGAAAAAAATTAAAGAACACACAAATAAATGGAAAGAAATCTCATTTTTACAGATTTGAAGACAATGACAAAATGTCAATAGTACCCAAAGTGATATATAGATTCAATGCAATCTCTATTAAAATACCAGTGATATTTTTTCAAATATATAAAAATCCATCCTAAAGTTCATATGGAATCTCAAAGGACCCAAAATAGTTGAAATGAGCTTGGAAAAGAATATAAAAATGAAGGTTTCACACTTCCTGATTTTGAAACTTACTACAAAACCATGGTGGAATAAGACAGATGGAATAGTATGGAAACTCAGAAATGAACCCTCACGTAAATGGTCAAATGATTTTTGACAAAGGGTGTTGAGGCCATGCAATGGGGAAATAATAGTTTCTTCAACAAATGATGTTGGAATATATGATAAGATTAATATCCAGAATTTATAAAGAGCTCCTACAATTCGATGACAAAAAAAAAAAAAAAAAACAAATCACCTGCTTAAAAAATAGGCAAAGGACTTGAACAGACACTTCTCCAAAGAAGATATCTAAATGGCCAATAAGCACATAAAAGCAAGAGGCTCAACATTAATAGTCATCAGGGAAATGCAAATCCAAACCACAGTGAGATATCACTTCATATATATTAAAATGCTTATACAACCCCTGGTTAAAAATCAATGTGTGATTTTTCAGGCCTGACCATAGGCAACTGTAAAAGCTTTACCTGACAGTGTTCCTGGGGAGTGAGGGTAGGGAAGCTTTCCTCCCCACATCAGACTTAGTGTAAAATCAGTGCATCACAATCTCTGAAGAGAGTTACAGTCAAGGTCTCAGGCTCTACTAGCTAGTCCTGCCCTTCACATATTTACATTCCTAGTCTTGGTGCCTTGATTCCTATGTCTCTTCACCTGAGGACTTCCTCCGAGGTCCTCTTCAAGCACCTCTGCCAAGACCTCCTTATGGAAGAAGAGGGAGGAAATTCCGAAGTCACTTTTATCTACTCTGACTCAGTACTAGTCCACTCTAAGCGCTCTTTCTGACCTATCTGCAACCCCTGAGTCAATAAAAATATTGAGGCCTTTTATTTGGGGCTCTCTCAACACTGAGAGGAGAAGGCAATGGCACCCCACTCCAGTACTCTTGCCTGGAAAATCCTATGGGCGGAGGAGCCTGTTAGGCTGCAGTCCATGGAGTCGCTAAGAGTCGGACACGACTGAGGGACTTCATTTTCAATTTTCACTTTCATGTGTTGGAGAAGGAAATGGCAACCCACTCCAGTGTTCTTGCCTGGACAATCCCAGGGACGGGGGAGCCTCGTGGGCTGCCGTCTATGGGGTCACACAGAGTCAGACATGACTGAAGCGACTTAGCAGCAGCAACACTGAGAAGTAGCCCATATCTGCGCTGATACACCTGATCATCCACTTGTGAACTGTCCCATGGGGGAACAGAGAAAAGTGGCACTTTTCCTAGTTTTAATGTCTTCTACAACCACAGTAAGTAATTAATCAGTTTGGTTTTCTATTCTTGGTTTGTTGTTTCAATGGGCTACTGTGACATGTAACAGTTCAGCCCTCTCTCTCTCTCCCTTTCTCTCTCTGTCTCCCAGCTCAGCATAGCTCCTGAGATCTATCAGAAAAAAAGAAAGGAAGGCAGGAAGATGATAAGTGTTGGCAAGGATATGGAGAAATTGGATTCCTTTTGCATTGCTGGGGGACATGTAAAATGGAACAGGTACTATGGAAAATGATACAACAATTCTTAAAAAATACTGAACATAGAATTATATGATCCAACAATTCCATTTCTGGATATATACCCCAAAGAAGTGAAAGAGGAATGCTCATGTTCATATAATATAGCATCATTATTCACAATAGCCAAAAGGTAGAAACAACTTTGATGTCCCTCAACAGTTGAACGGATATGCAAATATGTTGTTATATACATACAATGAATTATTGTTCAACTTTAAAAATGAATAGAAAATTTTGACAGGTTACAACATGAATCAATCTTGAAGACATTATACAAAGTGAAATAAACCATTAAAAAAAACACAAATATTGTATGATTTCTATACTATGAATTTCTCAGAGTAGTTAAATTCATATAGACAAAAAGTAGAATAGTAGTAACAAGGGAGTGAGGGTGAGGGAAATAGATAATTATTATTTAATTGGCACAGAGTTAATCTCTGTTTGTGGTGAGAAAAATGTTCTGAAGATAAATAGTGGTGATGGTTTCACAATAATGTGAATATAATTAATGTCACTGAACTGTACACTTAAAAATGATTACAGTGGTAAACTTTATGCCATGTATATTTTACTACAATAATAAATAACATATGGCAAAAAGAATACAATACTGAGGGGTAAACTTACCCATGTAGATGAAAGAATTGTACACTGAAAACAACAAAATATTGCTGAAAGAAATGAAAGAACATATAAATAAATGGAAAAGTATCCTGTGTTCATGTGTATTTTATCACAATTAAAAAATAGTCAACATAATGAAAGACTTAAAAAGATTAAACCAATCAGGATACAATAATATATGGTATGGTCAAAAGACAGCACCAAAATCTTACTGGCTTCAAAACAGTAGCTTGTTTCTGCCTCATATTACATTCCCTATATGTCCACTGTTTTGCTCCACAGGTCTTCACTCAGAGACACAGTCTGACCAAATCTCCACTATCTGGAAGGTTGTCATTTACTTTAACTGACATGGAGAGTTATGAGAGAGAACAAGACAAACATTTTTAAAACCACTGCTTGGAAATAATGCTCATAACTTCTGCTCACATTTTATTGCCTGCTCAAGGCAATTTTAATGGCCGCACGTATTTTCAAAGGGGAAAGGAAGTCCAACTTTCAATTACACCTTGAAAGGGAGAATAATTAGAAATACTAGTGAGTAACTATAATGTCTTCAACAAAAATAAAATGAAATTATCCTCACATTTGCTGTAGTTACCACATTGTTGTTGTTACTAAGCATTTCATACAAATAATCTCACTTGAACCTAAGAGTAACACATTACTTTTGCTGTACATACAAAAACACTGCAGCTAATAAAAGTTAAAATGCCTGTTCAAAATTACAATAGGAATGATAATATAAGACCTTGTAAAGAATACTGGCAGGAAGCATAGGAGAGATATTAAGAAATCAAGGGGCATGTCAGAAGTTTTCATATCATGCCACATACATAGCCATTCATTTATAAGGATGGGCCATATGGTCCAAACCAAGAGAGAATAAAATGGGCTGTTCGTTCCTGGTGGGATGAGGCAGACTGATGCTAGAAGTACAGAAAATGTTCTCAAAGTGCAGTTAGGAGGCAAAGCACATACTCTTTACTAATTATACACTACCTTCCACATGTTAATTTTGAGAAAATGCCACTACTGAATGATAATTGTACTGAAAAGGCTTCAGTTCAGTTCAGTTCAGTCACTCAGTCATGTCTGACTCTTTGCGAGCCCATGAATCACAGCATGCCAGGCCTCCCTGTCCATCACCAACTCCCAGAGTTCACTCAGACTCATGTCCATTGAGTCAGTGATGCCATCCAGCCATCTCATCCTCTGTCGTCCTCTTCTCCTCCTGCCCCCAATCCCTCCCAGCATTGGAGTCTTTTCCAATAAGTCAACTCTTCACATGAGGTGGCTAAAGTACTGGAGTTTCAGCTTTAGCATCATTCCTTCCAAAGAAATCCCAGGGCTGATCTCCTTCAGAATGGACTGGTTGGATCTCCATGCAGTCCGAGGGACTCTCAAGAGTCTTCTTCCACACCACAGTTCAAAAGCATCAATTCTTCAGCGCTCAGCTTTCTTCACAGTCCAACTCTCACTTCCATACATGACTACAGGAAAAGCCATAGCCTTGACTAGACGGACCTTAGTCGCCAATGTAATGTCTCTGCTTTTGAATATGCTATCTAGGTTGGTCATAACTTTTCTTCCAAGGAGTAAGCGTCTTTTAATTTCATGACTGCAGTCACCATCTGCAGTGATTTTGGAGCCCAAAATGATAAAGTCTGACAGTGTTTCCAATGTTTCCCCATCTATTTCCCATGAAGTGATGGGACCAGATACCATGATCTTCATTTTCTGAATGTTAAGCTTTAAGCCAACTTTTTCACTCTCCTCTTTCACTTTCACCAAGAGGCTTTTTAGTTCCTCTTCACTTTCTGCCATAAGGGTGGTGTCATCTGCATATCTGAGGTTATTGATATTTCTCATGGCAATCTGAAAAGGCTTGCGGAACCAGATATCCCGTTAAAATAAGGACAGTTAAGGCTACTACACCTCAGGACAACATCACCAAAATGTTCAAAACATCTATGAGGAAATTAGTACCAGAAATTGGCATTGTTTCTGAAATGTTAAAATTTGCGGGCAGCGGTGGCGAGGACCTCGGCGCGGGCAAGAGATGAGCACCCAGGGGCTTCCCTCCCCTGACGCTGGGCGGTGATTTGCTGGGCCTGCTGAACCCCGCTACCCACCCTCTCGCCTCAGCCACCCCCTTGATGCTTCCCCTCATCTGATTGGCTGTTTGTCTTCTGCCTGCCCGATTTGAGGCCCGCTGTGGGGGCAGCCTCCTGGCATCTTCCTAGCGCCCAAGAACGACCAGGAAGGGGAGTGGCAGGGATGGCAGGTCCACAGCCCCACGAGTACAAGGCAGGCAACCCAGTCTTCGCCAAGATGAAGGGCTACTCTCACTAACCCACAAGGATAGATGAACTCCCAGAGGGAGCTGTGAAGCCTCCAGCCAGTAAGTATCCTATCTTCTTTTTTGGCACCTACACCAAATACCTCTTCCCTTATAAGGAATACAAAGACAAGTTTGGAAAATCAAACAAATGTAAAGGATTAATGAAGGATTGTGCAAAATAGAAAATAACCCAGGAGTAAAGTTTATTGGATACCAGGCAATTCAGCAACAAAGCTCTTCAGAAGCTGAGGGAGAAGGCGGGAATACTACTGACACAAGCAGTGAGGAAGAAGGCAACAGAGTAGAGAAAGATGGAAAAGGCAAAAGAGTGAAAAAGCAGGCTCAAAGCAGAAAAAGTCATACACATCAAAGAAATCCTCTAAACAGTCCCGGAAATCTCCAGGAGATGAAGATGACAAGGACTGCAAAGAAGAAGAAAATAAAAGCAGTTCTGAGGGTGGAGATGCCAGCAATGACACAAGAAAGAGAACTTCAGACTTGCAAAAAACCAGTGAAGGGACCTAACTACCATAAAGAATGCTGCATACTAAGAAAACCGCAAGAACGTTATATGTTTGGTTGTTCAATATTCTCGGATTTGATATGAACCAACACATAGTCCTTGTTATCACTGACAGAACCCCAGTTTATATGTACATTATTCATATTCCTCTCTGATATGTTTGGAGGGAAAAAAAAACATTTTAGCCTTTTTTAAGGTTATTGACTTAATTTTATCTTATTCGGTTGCATGAAGTTGCCCTTAACCACTAAGCATTATCAAGATTTTTGCACAAGCTCATACAATTCTAGGATCCTTTATCAAGGCAGTTATGTTCATCACTCTCCTGCCTTTTACTCCATCATCACCAAACACTCAGTTAAATATAAATTAGCATTTTTTAAAGGACCACTCAGAAAGGTGGTCTTAAGATGGTAGAGGAATAGGACAGGGAGACCACTTTCTCCCCAACAAATTCATTGAAAGAACATTTGAGAGCTGAGCAAATTCCACAAAACAACTTCTGAATGCTGGCAGAGGACATCAGGCACCTAGAAAGGCAGCCCATTATCTTTGAAAGGAGGTAGGACAAAATATAAAAGATAAAAAGAGAGACAAAAGAGGTAGGGATGGATCTCCGTGCCAGGAAGGGAGTTTTAAAAAAGAGAGAAGTTTCCAAACACCAGGAAATACTCTCTCTGGTGGGTCTGTGGCCTTGGAATCTCAGATGGCAAAATACCCTGGAGGAAAAATAAACAAATAATTAAAACCCACAGATTACATGCCGCACAGCAACTTCCAGTGGAGCAGCAGCCTAGACACTTGCATCCCCCACTAGCAAGCGTGGGCTGGATAGGGAGGCATGGGCTGCATTGGTTTGGGTAAGGACTGGGCCTGAATGCCCTCAGGGCAATCTAAGGGAACTAGCTTGAGATAGCAACCCAGACTGTGGGATAGCTATCCTGTGAAAAGCCCTAACATAAGACACTGCCAGGCCCACTCACAGAACAAAGGACTGAGCAGAGGTAGCCAGCTGTGGACCAGCCCATCCCCCACAGAGACAGGCAGGGGAGGGAAGCCAGAGCCTGAAGGGTGCAATTGCAGCACCAGAAAGTCATCCTATACCAAACAGCAAGCAGACTTCATTGCTAATCAAGACTTCTTCAGATTCTGGATGGTCAACATCTGCCGGGAGGGTCGTAGCTCCCCAGAAGAGGCACATGGCACACCTGAGAAGGCGTGCCCCCATTGTACACCCAGAAAACCAAGCAGCTGGGACTGGGAAGATGATAAGTCGCAGCTTTCAACTGGGGGTGACTGTGCTTGCCAAGCACCTGATCACCTGAGCTGCTGAGACCTGGGAAGGGCACAAAATGCAGGCCCAAACAAGTCTGTGCCTTTGCAGATTACCCAAGAACCTGAACCTGAGCAGCTTAGACCTGGGGAGTACATACAACCCAGGGCCAACATCAGAGAGTTCCCAGCAGAGCAACCTGGAGCCTGAGCAGTATAGACTGGGAAAGCACACATGCTGTGAGCAGGGGCAAACCCAGTGTGGCTAAACCACAGTGAGCACGTGCCAGTGACATTTGTTTGCAGTGTTCCTCCCTCCTGACAACACAACTGAACAAGTGAGCCTAAAAATGGTGATCATCACTGCCCCCCTTGTGTCAGGGCAGAAATTAGACACTGAAGAGATGAGCAAACAGAAGAAGCTAAAATAAACAGAGGGAACCGCTTTGGAAGTGACAGGTGCAATAGATTAACACCCTGTAGTTAGCACCGACTACACTGGAAGGGGCATATAGACCTTGAGATCTACAAGCTGGACCAAGGAATTATCTGAATATAAACTGACCCACGTTGTCCACAAAAGCTCCAGAGAAAGTCTTAGATATATTTTTACTATTACTATTTCTTAAATTAAAAAAAAAATTTTAAGTCCCCTATTCCTCCTCTAATTTCCATTTTTATAACCTATGCACTAAGCGCAGGCAGCGGCAGGAGCCGGTGTACTAAGCTTGGCCGAGAGCTACCCCGTGTCCGAGGCGAGGGACGGTGGTCGGGAGGAGCCACCCTACGTACGAGGTCAGGGGCAAGGGCCAGGAGGAGCCACCCCGCATCTGAGGGCAGGGGCGGTGGCCGGGAGGAGCAACCCCATGCCCAAGGAGTGGTGGCTGTGTGGGCACAGGAGGGCCTAGAGGAGCCATCCCATGTTGAAGATCAGGAAGGGTGGCAGGAGGAAATACCCTTCATCCAAGGTAAGAAGCAGGGGCTGTGCTTTGCTGGAGCAGCCATAAAGAGATACCCCATGCCCAAGGTAAGAGAAACCCAAGTAAGATGGTAGGTGTTGCAAAAGGGCATCAGAGGGCAGACACACTGAAACCATACTCACAGAGAACTAGTCAATCTAATCACACTAGGATGACAACCTTGTCTAACTCAATGAAACCAAGTCATGCCTGCAGGGCAACCCAAGAGTGGGAGGCCATGGTGGAGAGGTCTGACAGAATGTGGTCCACTGGAGAAGGGAATGGCAAACCACTTCAGTATTGTTGCCTTGAGAACCCCATGAACAGTATGAAAAGGCAAAATGATAGGACACTGAAAGAGGAACTCCCAGGTCAGTAGGTGCCCTATATGCTACTGGAGATCAGTGGAGAAATAACTCCAGAAAGAATGAAGGGATGAAGCCAAAGCAAAAGCAATACCCAGCTGTGGATGTGACTGCTGAAAGAAGCAAGGTCCGATGCTGTAAAGAGCAATTTTGCACAGGAACCTGGAATGTCAGGTCCATGAATCAAGGCAAATTGGAAGTGGTCAAACAGGAGATGGCAAGAGTGAACGTCGACATTCTAGGAATCAGCAAACTGAAATGGACTGGAATGGGTGAATTTAACTCAGAGGACCATTATATCTACTACTGCGGGCAGGAATCCCTCAGAAGAAATGGAGTAGCCATCATGGTCAACAAAAGAGTCCAAAATGCAGTACTTGGATGCAATCTCAAAAACGACAGAGTGATCTCTATTCGTTTCCAAGGCAAACCATTCAATATCACAGTAATCCAAGTCTATGCCCCAACCAGTAATGCTGAAGAAGCTGCAGGTGAACGGTTCTATGAAGACCTATGAGACCTTTTAAAACTAACACCCTAAAAAGATGTCCTTTTCATTATAGGGGACTGGAATGCAAAAGTAGGGAGTCAAGAGACACCTGGATTAACAGGCAAATTTGGCCTTGGAATGCAGAATGAAGCAGGGCAAAGACTAATAGAGTTTTGCCAAGAAAATGCACTGGTCATAGCAAACATCCTCTTCCAACAACACAAGAGAAGACTCTACACATGGACATCACCAGATGGTCAACACTGAAATCAGATTGATTATATTCTTTGCAGCCAAAAATGGAGAAGCTCTATACAGTCAACAAAAACAAGACCAGGAGCTGACTGTGGCTCAGATCATGAACTCCTTATTACCAAATTCAGACTCAAATTGAAGAAAGCAGGGAAAACTGCTAGACCATTCAGGTATGACATAAATCAAATGCCTTATGATTATACAGTGGAAGTGAGAAATAGATTTAAGGGCCTAGATCTGATAGATAGAGCACCTGATGAACTATGGAATGAGGTTCATGACATTGTACAGAAGACAGGGATCAAGACCATCCCCATGGAAAAGAAATGCAAAAAAGCAAAAAGACTATCTGGGGAAGCCTTACAAATAGCTGTGAAAAGAAGAGAGGCAAAAAAGCAAAGGAGAAAAGGAAAGATATAAGCATCCGAATACAGAGTTTCAAAGAATAGCAAGAAGAGATAAGAAAGCCTTCCTCAGTGATCAATGCCAAGAAATAGAGGAAAAGAACAGAATGGGAAAGACTAGAGATCTCTTCAACAAAATTAGAGATACCAAGGGAATATTTCATGCAGATGGGCTCGATAAAGGACAGAAACGGTATGGACCTAACAGAAGCAGAAGATATTAAGAAGAGGTGACAAGAATACATGGAAGAACTGTACAAAAAAGATCTTCATGATCCCTATAATCACAATGATGTGATCACTCACCTAGAGCTAGACATCCTAGAATATGAAGTCAAGTGGGCCTTAGAAAGCATCACTACGATCAAAGCTAGTGGAGGTGATGGAATTCCAGGTGAGCTGTTTTAAATCCTGAAAGATGATGCTGTGAAAGTGCTGCACTCAATATGCCAACAAATTTGGAAAAGTCAGCAGTGGCCACAGGACTGGAAAAGGTCAGTTTTCATTCCAATCTCAAAGAAAGGCAATGCCAAAGATGCTCAAACTACCACACAATTGCACTCATCTCACATGCTAGTAAAGTAATGCTGAAAATTCTCCAAGCCAGGCTTCAGCAATATGTGAACTGTGAACTTCCTGATGTTCAAGCTGGTTTTAGAAAAGGGAGAGGAACCAGAGATCAAATTGCCAACATCCGCTAGATCATGGAAAAAGCAAGAGAGTTCCAGAAAAACATCAATTTCTGTTTTATTGACTATGCCAAAGCCTTTGACTGTGTGGATCACAATAAACTGTGGAAAATTCTGAAAGAGATGGGAATACCAGACCACCTGACCTGCCTCTTGA
>SJXO01008978.1:24033-34668 GCA_006408615.1 Connochaetes taurinus
TGGAGAAGACTCTTGAGAGTCCCTTGGACTGCAAGGAGATCCAACCAGTCCATTCTGAAGGAGATCAACCCTGGGATTTCTTTGGAAGGAATGATGCTAAAGCTGAAACTCCAGTACTTTAGCCACCTCATGCGAAGAATTGACTCATTGGAAAAGACTTTGATGCTGGGTGGGATTGGGGGCAGAATAAGAAGGGGACGACAAAGGAAGAGATATGCTGGATGGCATCACTGACTCGATGGACGCGAGTCTGAGTGAACTCCGGGAGATGGTGATGGACAGGGAGGCCTGGCGTGCTGTGATTCATGGGGTCGCAAAGAGTCAGACACGACAGAGCGACTGAACTGAACTGAACTGAACCTACTATTATCTTGCAAAAAAAAAGAAAGATCCTATTTTTAAAGCAAATTTCATACATATATATATATTTTATAAATTTTGGACTTTTTAGATATTTTATTTTTGAGAATCTAACTTCTCCTCTAGATATTTAACTTTTGCTTTTCTGTTTTTGTTATACTTTGTACCTTTAAGAACCCGATCTTCAGTACTCATTTTTACTTGGGAGTGAGATGACTGGCCTGATTGCTCTCTCCCCCTTTTGACTATCCTTTCTCTCCACCAGGCCACCTCTATCTCCCATCTCTCTCTTTTCTTCTCTGCCCAACTCTGTGAATCTCTGTGTGTTCTGGGCTGTGGAGAACACTTAGGGAACTGATTACTGGCTGGATCTGTCTCCCTCTGTTTGATTCCCCATTTTATTCTCCTGGACACCTCTGTCTCCTTCCTCCCTCTTCTCTTCTCTGTGTAACTCTGTGAACATCTCTGAGGGTTCCAGACTGTGAGAGCACATAGCGAAGTGATTACTGGCTAGCTTGCCCTCTCCTCTTTTGATTCACCCTCTTCTCCTCCTGATCACCTCTATTTCCCTCCTCCCTTTATTCTTTTCCATGTAGCTCTGTGTATGTCTCCGGGTGTCCCTCACTGTGAAACTTCATCATTAACCTAGATGTTTTATCATCAGTGCTGTATAAATGGAGAAGTGTTGAGCTACTGAAGAATAAGATTGAAAACCAGAGGCAGGAGTCTTAAGTCCAAATCCTGAGAACACCTGAGAAATCCTGAATCCAGGGAACATTAATCAACAGGAGTTCATCAAATGCCTCCATACCTACACTGAAACCAAGTACTACCCAAGGGCCAAAAAGTTCCAGAGCAAAACATACTATTCAAATTCTCCAGCAACACAGGAACATAGTCCTGGCCTTCAATATACAGGCTGCCCAAAGTCACACCAAACACGCAGACATTTCAAAACTCATTACTGGACACTTCACTGCACCCCAGAGAGAAAAAATCCAGCTCCACCCTCCAGAACACTGACACGAGCTTTCCTAATCAGGAAACCATGACAAGCCCCCCATACAACCCCACCCACAGTGAGGAACTTCCACAATAAAGAGGAACAACACTGCTAGAATACAGAAAAGCCACCCCAAACACAATAATATAAACAAGATCAAAAGGCAGAGAAATACCCAGCAGGAAAAGGAATAGGATAAATGCCCACCAAAGCAAACAAAAGAGGAAGAGATTCAGAATCTACCTGATAAAGAATTCCGAATATTGATAGTTAAATGATCTAAAACCTTGAAAACAAATTGGAGTTACAGATAAATAGCCTGGAGACAAGGATTGAGAAGATGCAAGAAAGGTTTAAAAAGAACCTCTAAGAAATAAAAGAGAGTCAATATATAATGAATAATGCAATAAATGAGATAAAAAACACTCTGGAGGGAACCAACAGTAGAATAACGGAGACAGAGGATAGGATAAGTGAGGTAGAAGATAGAATGGTAGAAACAAATGAAACAGAGAGGAAAAAAGAAATAAAAGCAATGAGGACAACCTGAGAGACCTCCGGGAAAATGTTAAATGCCCTAACGTTCGAATCATAGGAGTCCCAGAAAAAGAAGACAAAAAGAAAGACCATGAGAAAATCCTTGAGGAGATAATAGTTGAAAACTTCCCTAAAATGGGGAAGGAAATAACCACCAAAATCCAAGAAACCCAGAGAGCCCCAAACAGGATAAACCCAAGGTGAAACACTCCAATACACATATTAATCAAATTAAGAAAGATCAAACACAAAGAACAAATATTAAAAGCAGCAAGGGAAAAACAACAAATAACACACAAGGGAATTCCTGTAAGGATAATAGCTGATCTTTCAATAGAAACTCTTCAGGCCAGGAGGCAATGGCAGGACATACTTAAAGTGATGAAAGAAAATAACCAACAGCCCAGATTACTGTACCCACTAAGGATCTCATTCAACTATGTAGGAGAAATCAAAAGCTTTACAGACAAGCAAAAGCTGAGAGAATTCAGCAACACCAAATCAGCTCTTCGACAAATGCTAAAGGATCTTCTCTAGACAGGAAATGCAGAAAGGGTGTATAAACTCGAACCAAAAACAATAAAGTAAATGGTAATGGGATCATACTTATCAATAATTACCTTAAACATAAATGGGTTGAATGCCCCAACCAAAAGACAAAGACTGGCTGAATGGATACAAAAACAAGACCCCTATATATGTTGTCTACAAAAGACCTACCACAAAACAAGGGACACATACAGACTGAAAATGAAGTACTGGAAAAAGATATTCCAAGCAAATAGAGACCAAAAGAAAGCAGAAGTAGCAATACTCATATCAGATAAAATAGACTTTAAAACAAAGGCTGTGAAAAGAGACAAAGATGGAAACTACATATGATCAAAAGATCAATCGAAGAAGAAGATATTACAATTATAAATATATATTCACCTAACATAGGGCCACCATAACATGTAAGACAAATGATAACAAGTATGAAAGGGGAAATTAACAATCACACAATAATAGTGGGAGACTTTAATACTCCACTCACACCTATGGACAGATCAACTAAACAGAAAATTAACAAGGAAACACAAACTTTAAATACTACAACAGATCAGTTAGACCTAGTTGATATATACAGGGCATTTCACCCCCAATGAATTTCACCTTTTTCTCAAGCACATACGGAACCTTCTGCAGGATAGATCACATCGTGGGCCATAAATAAGCCTTGGTAAATTTTAAAAAATTGAAATCATTCCAAGCATCTTTTCTTTTTCTTTTTTTTTTAAGCATCTTTTCTGACCACAATGTGGTAAGATTAGATCTCAGTTAAGGAGAAAATCTATTAAAAATTCCAACATACAGAGGCTGAACAACACACTGCTGAATAACCAACAAATCACAGAAGAAATAAAAAAAAAAGAAATCAAAGTATCCATATAAACGAATGAAAATGAAAACACAACAACCCAAAACATATGGGACACTGTAAAAGCAGTGCTAAGGGGAAGGTTCATAGCAATACAGGCATACCTCAAGAAACAAAAAATAGTCAAATAAATAACCTAACTCTACACCTAAAGCAACTATAAAAAGAAGAAACAAAGAACCCCAGGGTTAGTAGAAGGAAAGAAATCTTAAAAAATAGGGCAGAAATAAATGCAAAAGAAACAAAAGAGATCATAGAAAAAACCAACAAAGCCAAAAGCTGGTTCATTGAGAAGATAAATAAAATTGACAAACAATTAGCCAGACTCATCAAGAAAAAAAGGGAGAACAATGAAATCAACAAAATTAGAAATTAAAATGGGGAGATCACAACAGACAACACAGAAATGCAAAGGATCATAAGAGACTATTCTCAGCAACTATATGCCAATAAAATGGACAACTTGGAAGAAATGAACAAATTCTTAGAAAAGTACAACTTTCCAAAACTGAACCAGGAAGAAATGGAAAATCTTAACAGACCCATCACAAGCACAGAAACTGAAACTGTAATCAGAAATCTTCCAGCAAACAAAAGCCCAGGTCCAGGCGGCTTCACAGCTGAATTCTACCAAAAATTTAGAGAAGAGCTAAAACCTATCCTACTCAAACTCTTCCAGAAAATTGCAGAGGAAGGTAAACTTCCAAACTCATTCTATTAGGCCACCATCACCCTAATACCAAAATCTGACAGATTCCACAGAAAAGAAAACTACAGGCCAATATCACTGATGAACATAGATGCAAAAGTCCTTAACAAAATTCTAGCAATCAGAATCCAACAACACATCAAAAAGATCATATGTCATGACAGAGTAGGCTTTATGCCAGGGATGCAAGGATTCTTCAATGTTTGCAAATCAATCAATATGATACACTACATTAACAAATTGAAAGAGAAAACCAATGTGATTATCTTGATAATGCAGAGAAAGCCTTTTACAAAATTCAACATCCATTTATGATAAAAACTCTCTAGAAAGCAGGAATAGAAGGAACATACTTCAGCATAATAAAAGCTATATATGACAAACCCACAGCAAACATTATCCACAATGGTGAAAAATTGAAAGCATTTCCCTTAAAGTCCGGAATAAGACAAGGGTGCCCACTCTCTCCACTACTGTTCAAGTTTTGGCAGTTTTTGCCACAGCAATCAGAGAAGAAAAAGAAATAAAAATAATCCAAATTGGAAAAGAAGAAAACTCTCACTGTTTGCAGATGTTTCCTCTACATAGAAAACCCTGAAGACTCCACTAGAAAATTACTAGAGCTAACCAATGAATATGGTTATAGTAAAGTTGCAGAATATAAAATCAACACACAGAAATCTCTTGCATTTCTATACACTAATAATGAGAACATAAAGAGAAATTATAGAAACAAATCCATTCACCATTGCTATGAAAAGAATAAAATACTTAAGAACATATCTACCTAAAGAAAGAAAAGACCTGTGTATAGAAAACTATAAAACACAGGTGAAAGAAATCAAGGAGGACACAAATAGATGGAGAAATATACTGTGTTCATGGATCAGAAGAATCAATATAGTGAAAATGAGTATACTACCCTAAACAATCTATAGATTCAGTGAAATCTCTATGAAGCTGCTGCTGCTGCTAAGTCTCTTCAGTCGTGTCTGACTCTGTGCGACTCCATAGATGGCAGCCCACCAGGATCCCCAGTCCCTGGGATTCTCCAGGCAAGAACACTGGAGTGGGTTGCCATTTCATTCTCCAATGCATGAAAGTGAAAAGTGAGAGTTAAGGCACTCAGTCGTGTCTGACTTTTCGTGACCCCATGGACTGCAGCACATCAGGTTCCTCCATCCATGCAATTTTCCAGGCAAGAGTGCTGGAGTGGGGTGCCACTGCCTTCTCCCCCCTATGAAGCTACCAATGATATTTTTCACAGAACTAGAACAAATAATTTCACAATCTTTATGGAAATACAAAAAACCTCGAATAGCCAAAGCAATCTTGAAAAGAAGACAGTTCTAATGAGGTGGATGAAACTGGAGCCGATTATACAGAGTGAAATAAGCCAGAAAGAAAAACACCAGTACAGTATACTAACATATATATATGGAATTTAGAAAAGATGGTAATGATAACCCTGTATGTGAGACAGCAAAAGAGACACAGATGTATAGAGCAGCCTTTTGGAAGAGGGCGAGGGCAGGATGATATGAGAAAATTTCACCATAACATGTAAATTATCACATGTAAAAGGAATCGCTAGTCCAGGTTCGATGCATGATACAGGGTGCTGGGGACTGGTGCACTGGGCTGACCCAGAAGGATGGGTTGGGGAGGGAGGTGAGAGGTGGATTCAGGATGGGGAACACATGTACACCCATGGTGGATTCATGTCAATGTGTGGCAAAACCAGTAGAATATTGTAAAGTAAAATAAATAAATATAACTGAAAACCAAATAAAAAAATAAAATCATGTGACCATGTCAGTTATCAAATAAATAAATAAATAAATAAAAAGACCACTCAACATAATGCTTAAGGGATTTCTTCTCTGTGACAGAGCCCAGGAACCAATTCTTAGATGCATAATGTTGGCATATTGAAGGTGAACTTAAAATTGTCCTTCAGTTTTGAGGCCATGTGTAAAGTTGAACCATTCTCTAAAATTCCTATTCCATATTAAAAATAGCTAATTGACAACTTATACTTCTCAAAACTCATATTGTATGCACACAAACTCAGTTTCCATATGTGAAGTTAAGTGAGTCTTTTGTGTTACTCCAAGATAAAGGCAATGATTTATTTTCTCCCAATGCCAATACAATTTGAGCTAATCATTCAAGCTGGATACTTTACATATTAAGCTAGACTCTGCAGTTGCCCTATGGGAAGTAAGACAAAGCATTGACTTTTAAATATAAACTTTTAAAAGATCTGTTGTTTTCTTTTGGAACTAGAATTAGAATAGTTAATACTCATCCACAAACCATTATTATGTGTACATTATTGTTGCAATTGTGATCATAGAAAATTTTATTTATTTTTATGCCAACTTACATTGTGAGAACACATTTAGTCAATTGGGTTTTATCAATCCTGTTATGCTTGTCCTTGGAACATCTTAAGTGTATTTGAGGTTAGCAGTTGAAAAGTACAGTAAAAAAAAAAATCAAAAACAAAAAATGTATTGTTTTTACAAAATAAATTTATTGGACTGGGAAAAGAAAATTATGTTATGCTTCAGTGTTTCCCACTCACAATCCTAAAGTGTTTTTTTTTAATTTATTTCCATATGTAATATTCAACATTATATCTATCTGTGTCTATATCAGTTCTGTCTTATTATAAAGTACCAGCTCTCTAACTGAATGTCATTCCTTAAGATATTCCCTAAATGGAAAAATGTCCTATTTATTTTATTTTTAATAAAGGAAAACACATAAAAATTGAATGAAAATCTGATAGAAAAGATTGCTCTATAAGCAAAAGAGTAGTGGGCATATAGTTATAAAGTCATAGACATTTGTCACTC
Organism: Connochaetes taurinus; assembly: GCA_006408615.1. Taxonomy (NCBI): domain Eukaryota; kingdom Metazoa; phylum Chordata; class Mammalia; order Artiodactyla; family Bovidae; genus Connochaetes; species Connochaetes taurinus. Next base: position 30,927 of record SJXO01008978.1, read on the forward strand.
AGAAAGATATTAACCCCCTTAAGCACCTCTGTTCTTCTGAAAAACTGCTAAGAAAAAAGAAAAAAAAAGAACCCTCCATCAAATTCCCCACTATAGGTGGATAAGCAGAAAACATTGTATCTGAGGGACACACATTCATTCAAGAGCGATACTATAACTTTTCATTTTACATAACATTTAATTCAAAATTTTTAATATTTCACATTATACTTTATTAAAAATTAAAACATAGCTTCTTTACCAAATAAATGAATCCTTCTAAATGGATATATACAAATCAAATTATTGCAGCTTTAAATTTTGTTATTCTTTGTTACTGTTTTCTTTTTTTTAATATAAATTTATTTATTTTAATTGGAGGATAACTATTTTACAATATTGCATTTCTTTTGCCATACATCAACATGAATCCACCACAGGTATACACGCGTTCCCCATCCTGAACACCCCTCCCTCCTCCCTCTCTGTACCCTCCTTCTGGGTCATCCCAGTGCATCAGCCCCAAGCATCCAGTATCATCAGTTCAGTTCAGTAGCTCAGTCATGTCTGACTCTTTGCGACCTCATGAATCGCAGCACACCAGGCCTCCCTGTCCATCACCATCTCCCGGAGTTCACTCAGACTCACATCCATTGAGTATGTGATGCCATCCAGCCATCTCATCCTCTGTCGTCCCCTTCTCCTCCTGCACCCAATCTCTCCCAGCATCAGAGTCCTTTCCAATGAGTCAACTCTTTGCATGAGGTGACCAAAGTACTGGAGTTTCAGCTTTAGCATCATTTCTTCCAAAGAAATCCCAGGGTTGATCTCCTTCAGAATGGACTGGTTGGATCTCCTTGCAGTCCAAGGGACCCTCAAGAGTCTTCTCCAACACCACAGTTCAAATGCATCAATTCTTCGGTGCTCAGCCTTCTTCACAGTCCAACTCTCACATCCATACATGACCACAGGAAAAACCATAGTCTTGACTAGATGGACCTCAGTCGGCAAAGTAATGTCTCTGCTTTTGAATATACTATCTAGGTTGGTCATAACTTTTCTTCCAAGGAGTAAGTGTCTTTTAATTTCATCGCTGCAGTCACCATCTGCAGTGATTTTGGAGCCCCCCAAAATAAAGTCTGACACTGTTTCCACTGTTTCTCCATCTATTTCCCATGAAATGATGGGACCAGATGCCATGACCTTCGTTTTCTGAATGTTGAGCTTTAAGCCAACTTTTTCACTCTCCTCTTTCACTCTCATCAAGAGGCTTTTTAGCTCCTCTTCACTTTCTGCCATACGGGTGGTGTCATCTGCATATCTGAGGTTATTGATATTTCTCCCAGCACTCTTGATTCCAGCTTGTGTTTCTTCCAGTCTAGCATTTCTCATGATGTCCTCTGCATAGAAGTTAAATAAGCAGGGTGACAATATACAGCCTTGAGAGACTCCTTTTCCTATTTGGAACCAGTCTGTTCTCCATGTCCAGTTCTAACTGTTGCTTCCTGACCTGCATACAGATTCCTCAAGAGGCAGGCCAGGTGGTCTGGTATTCCCGTCTCTTTCAGAATTTTCCACAGTTTATTGTGATCCACACAGTCAAAGGCTTTGGCATAGTCAATAAAGCAGAAATAGATGTTTTTCTGGAACTCTCTTGCTTTTTGCATGATCCAGATGGAACCAGTCTGTTCTCCATGTCCAGTTCTAACTGTTGCTTCCTGACCTGCATACAGATTCCTCAAGAGGCAGGCCAGGTGGTCTGGTATTCCCGTCTCTTTCAGAATTTTCCACAGTTTATTGTGATCCACACAGTCAAAGGCTTTGGCATAGTCAATAAAGCAGAAATAGATGTTTTTCTGGAACTCTCTTGCTTTTTCCATGATCCAGAGGATGTTGACAATTTGAAATCTGATTCCTCTGCTTTTTCTAAAACCAGCTTGAACATCAGGGAGTTCACAGTTCACGTATTGCTGAAGTGTGGCTTGGAGAATTTTGAGCATTACTTTACTAGCCTGTGAGATGAGTGCAATTGTGTGGTATTTTGAGGATTCTTTTTCATTGCCTTTCTTTTGAATTGAAATGAAAACTGACATTTTCCAGTCCTGCGGCCACTGCTGAGTTTTCCAAATTTGCTGGCATATTGAGTGCAGGACTTTCACAGCATCATCTTTCAGGATTTGAAACAGCTCAACTGGAATTCCATCACCTCCACTAGCTTTGTTCGTAGTGATGCTTTGTAAGGCCCACTTGACTTCACATTCCAAGATGTCTAGCTCTAGATTAGTGATCATATCATTATGAGTATCTGGGTAGTGAAGATCTTTTTTGTACAGTTCTTCCATGTATTCTTGCCACCTCTTCTTAATATCTTCTTCTTCTGTTAGGTCCATACCATTTCTGACCTTTATTGAGACCTTCTTTGCATGAAATGTTCCCTTGGTATCTCTAATTTTCTTGAAGAGATCTCTAGTCTTTCCCATTCTTTGTTTTCTGCGATCCAAAAGTCTTTGTTTCTTAATATGTGTGTTTCTATGTTTCTAAAGATCAGGAAGGGCAGCGGTAAGGAGATACCCCTCGTCCAAGTAAGGAGCAGTGGCTGTGCTTTGCTGGAACAGCTGTGAAGAGATACCCCACGCCCAAGGTAAGAGAAACCCAAGTAAGATGGTAGATGTTGCAAGAGGGTATCAGAGGGCAGACACACTGAAACCAAATTCACAGAAAACTAGTCAGTCTAATCACACTAGGACCACAGCCTTGTCTAACTCAATGAAACCAAGCCATGCCCATGGGACAACCCAAGATGGGCGGGTCATGGTGGAGAGGTCTGACAGAATGTGGTCCACTGGAGAAGGGAATGGCAAACCACTTCAGTATTCTTGCCTTGAGAACCCCATGAACAGTTTGAAAAGGCAAAATGATAGGATACTGAAAGAGGAACTTCCCAGGTCAGTAGGTGCCCTATATGCTACTGGAGATCAATGGAGAAATAACTCCAGAAAGAATGAAGGGATGGAGCCAAAGCAAAAGCAATACCCAGCTGTGGATGTGACTGTGAGAGAAGCAAGGTGTGATGCTGTAAAGAGCAATATTGCATAGGAACCTGGAATGTCAGGTCCATGAATCAAGGCAAATTGGAAGTGGTCAAATAAGAGATGGCAAGAGTGAACATCGACATTCTAGGAATCAGTGAACTAAAATGGACTGGAATGGGTGAATTTAACTCAGATGACCATTATATCTACTACTGCGGGCAGGAATCCCTCAGAAGAAATGGAGTAGCCATCATGGTCAACAAAAGAGTCCGAAATGCAGTAGTTGGATGCAATCTCAAAAACGACAGAATGATCTCTGTTCGTCTCCAAGGCAAACCACTCAACGTCACAGTAATCCAAGTCTATGCCCCAACCAGTAACGCTGAAGAAACTGAAGTTGAACGGTTTTATGAAGACCTAAAAGACCTTTTACAATTAACACCCAAAAAAGGTGTCCTTTACATTATAGGGGACTGGAATGAAAAAGTAAGAAGTCAAGAAACACCTGGAGTAACAGGCAAATTTGGCCTTGGAATGCAGAATGAAGCAGGGCAAAGACTAATAGAGTTTTGCCAAGAAAATGCACTGGTCATAGCAAACACCCTCTTCCAACAACACAAGAGAAGACTCTACACATGGACATCACCAGATGGTCAACACCAAAATCAGATTGATTATATTCTTTGCAGCCAAAGATGGAGAAGCTCTATACAGTCAACAAAAACAAGACC
>SJXO01008978.1:35824-51597 GCA_006408615.1 Connochaetes taurinus
TCATGGCATCTGGTCCCATCACTTCATGGGAAATAGATGGGGAAACAGTGGAAACAGTGTCAGACTTTATTTTGGGGGGCTCCAAAATCACTGCAGATGGTGATTGCAGCCATGAAATTAAAAGACGCTTACTCCTTGGAAGAAAAGTTATGACCAACTTAGATAGCATATTCAAAAGCAGAGACTTTACTTTGCCGACTAAGGTCCGTCTAGTCAAGGCTATGGTTTTTCCTGTGGTCATGTATGGATGTGAGAGTTGGACTGTGAAGAAGGCAGAGCGCCAAAGAATTGATGCGCTTTGAATTGTGGTGTTGGAGAAATCTCTTGAGAGTCCCTTGGACTGCAAGGAGATCCAACCAGTCCATTCTGAAGGAGATCAACCCTGGGATTTCTTTGGAAGAAATGATGCTAAAGCTGAAACTCCAGTACTTTGGCCACCTCATGCGAAGAGTTGACTCATTGGAAAAGATTGTGTTGCTGGGAGGGATGGGGGGCCGGGGGAGAAGGGGATGACAGACGATGAGATGGCTGGATGGCATCATTGACTCGATGGACGTGAGTCTGAGTGAACTCCGGGAGATGGTGATGGACAGGGAAGCCTGGCGTGCTGCAATTCATGGAGGTGCAAAGAGTTGGACACGACTGAGCGACTGAACTGAACTGATCTAAAGGTGAATAATTTCTGAATAATTTTAGTATAATTTCATGAATAATTTATCATGATTAGATATGTAGATGTATAGTTGGTTCTAAGTAAAATGTAAGAATTATCTGCTTGTCTTTCTATGCTTTTCTTCATCAGAGAACTCACCTCTCATTTGGATCAGAAACATCTTTCCACTTCATTCACTCCTCACAACCATTCATTCTTAACAAATCAACTCACATACAGATCTTATTAAGAATTGCCTGTTGAGGTTTTTTTAAGCTTAAGATAAAATCTTTACCTTAAGCATTTGGCTCATTCATTTTTTAAAATTTGTTCGCACATATATTGAGCGTTTTCCTTCTAGGCACTGTGTGAACGATTGTGAGGACAAGGATATTAACTTGATGCTACAACTAAATTGCGGACAGGGAACAGAGGGAGAATGAAGTTTAATTGCCTCAAGGAATCAAGGAGGTGCTCCCAGAGAAAACGATATTTAATCTGGGTCTTTGATGATTAGTAAGGATCTCTTGAACCCGGGAAAGCCATCAGGACTTAAAGCATTCTAAAATTTGCTTTAGACACTTACTGTACAAAAAGTTAAGAATGGAGCCATTTTTAAGTGTGACTGAGAGTAGATGAGGATAGGGGAGGAGTCACAGTATTCCTCAAGGGATAGCACAAATGTAGCCTTATATTCTATTGGGAGATACTCTTGTTAAGTTATTTTAGGACAAATCTTCAGGAAGCTTGCATAACAGAGTATTTTTAAATGGCTTTACTTCCTATCTCTCAGGTAATTTAAATGGCACAGAGTCAAATGGAAAAAAATGGCACTTTATATGAGTGCATTAAACCATAAGAAGCTACAACATGATTGTTTTAGTTGACAAAAAGCATCAGATAATCTCCAAGAAAAGTTTGTGTGCATGCGTGCTAAGTAACTTCATCATGTCTGACTCTTTGCATCCCTATGGACTGTAGCCTGCCAGGCTCCTCTGTCCATGGGCTTCTCCCAGCAAGAATCACTGGACTGAGTTGCCACGCCCTCCTCCAGAGGTTCTTCCTAACCTGGGGATGGAATCTGCATCTCTTACATCTCCTGCCTTGGCAGGTGGATTCTTTACCTCTAGTGCCACCTGAGAAGTCCTAGAAAAGTTTGAATTTGAAGATAAGTAAATGGGAGGAAATTCACTTCAGGAGGGGAAAAAAAGATAACCAAACTGTTATCTATGCTATCATTTAAGGACAAGAAACAGGACTTACGTTATCATTGACTGTGAATTACTCCAGAAAATAATAAAAATGAAGAACCTTACTTACTCTCATATCCCTATATTATATAGTGGGGTTCAGCTACATCTAAACTATACTAAATTTGGAAATTTTTATTGGAGAAATAGAAACAGAGAAGAAAAAGATTTAAAGAAGGACATGTCAAGGAATTCAGAGGATGCAATATTTATGTGTATGTGTGTGTGTGTGTGTGTGTGTGCATGCTCAGTCATGTCCCACTCTTGGCGACTGCAGGGACTGCAGCCCACCAGGCTCCTCTGTCCATGGAATTTTCCAGGCAAGAATACAGGAGTGAGTTGCCATTTCTTTCCTTATAGGATCTTCCTGATCCAGGGATCAAACTCATGGCTCTTATGTCTCCTGTATTGGCAGGCAGATTCTTTATCACTAGTGCCACCTGGGAAGCCCATATGTATGTGTATATAGAGTCAGACCTTAAAAAATAACAAGAATAAAATACAATTCAAATATTTTCTTTGACATTTAAAAAAGAAGATGATGACTATGAATGACCAGAGCTACAATTTACAAAGCATCAAGTATTGGTTATGCAATTTACATATATTATTTCAGCTTTACCACATGATGAAGCTATCTTAAGATTTCATTTACAGATGTGAAAAATAGAAATGTTAGGTAGTTGACATTAGCAGAAAGGACATGACATAGGCAGGAAAAATATAAGGTTTTTTTTTTTTTTTTTTTACAGAGGAATAACCAAGTCACACCCCAACCATCTGGGATCTCTCCCCTGACAGTAGCAGCAAAGAGGTGATGGTGGCTGAAGACAAGAGGGGAATAGTCTAGTTATGCCCCAACCATCTGAAGACCCTCTCTTGACCTTGAACTTTTGATTCCTAGCGAAGCTAGGCATTTTTTGACTACCAATCCAAGTTTGGGACCTAAACACAGTCTGCGGTAACAGCATAGATCACAAGTCCCTTGAAAGTCTATGATCCGAGAGAGTAGGTTAGTACTTCTAATTTCCAAGGAGTTATGAAGTGGTCAAAGAGACCAAAAAGTGTGACCTAGAAAGGAGAATTTTGGTCCACACAATTTGCCCATTTATGGTTGGTCCCTGAGCCTCTTGGCATTGGCAAGTTGTTATAAACCCCAGACAGGTTTTTGCCATAAGCCATATGAGATCACCGTGGAACCACAGAGCAGGGCTCCTCACTTGTTTCGCACAGGGTGTTTCATTCATTCACACAAGCACACCTTAGATTTAGTAAAGTACAGCAGAAAACATGTTCGCTAGGAGAACAAAGAACTAGAGCTCCAAGAATCTTTGCTGCTGCTGCTGCTGCTGCTGCTAAGTTGCTTCAGTCGTGTCCGACTCTGTGTGATCACATAGACGGCAGCCCACCAGGCTCCCCAGTCCCTAGGATTCTCCAGGCAAGAACACTGGAGTGGGTTGCCATTTCCTTCTCCAATGCATGAAAGTGAAAAGTGAAAGTGAAGTCGCTCAGTCGTGTCCAACTCTTCACGACCCCATGGACTGCAGCCCACCAGGCTTCTCCATCCATGGGATTTTCCAGGCAAGAGTACTGGAGTGGATTGCCATTGTCTTTTCCACAAGAATATTTACCTTGCCCTAAAGGATCCTTGGCGAGTCCCCAAGATGAAAGGTCGTTGCTGAACAAAAAGACGCCGGAATTCTTGGCCTCCAGAGAAGAATTCAATCCGGGGTCAGAGACAAGGCTTGATCGCTCAGAGCTTTTGAGTAATAATGTTTTATTAAAGTATAAAGGACCTAGAGAAAACTTCTGACATAGGCATCAGAAGGTGGCAGAAAGAGTACCCCCCTGCTAGTCTTCAGCTGGATGTTATATAGTCACTAGCAGTCAGTTAATGAAAGAAAAGAATGTGTTAAAACTCAGAATGGCATCAGGACCCTCATCCATAAGATGTATTTTGGAATAATCTTGGCACCAGAGGATTCATCCTGGGCCATACAACGATTGACTTGAATCTTGTAGAAGGGAAGATTACCATACAAATAGTTTCATTTACATAGATTAGGGGAACAATGTCTGAGTATAACATACTGGTTTGTCAAGTAGGTTCTGAGCCATTAGGCGGAACCAACTTGAAGACAGAGTTTGGGGTAAATGCATAGTACATTAACATAGCGGAAGACAACATTTCCATAAGAAAAATGCATTGATTAATTTAAGGTTTGAGAATAGTTAACTTCAGGTGAAATCAGGTGTCATTATGGCAACACAGTATTTTAAGAGAAATCTCCTTTTAAATTTGTATAGAGAAGGAAAAAAATATCTCTAGTTTGTTTCCTCCTGCCGCTTAAGAGAGATAAAAATGTCTGACACTTGCAGCCTATTTCTTCCGTTTGGAGATCCCTGGCCTTCCTGCCTGTTACCCTCTCACCAGGACAGGCAAAACTATGGTCAAGTGGTGGGCAGCTTATAAAGAGGGAGTATTGTAACACAAGACAACTTCTATGGGCTACACATGCCCAAACTAGACAGGCATATAATCTCTAATAAACCCACACTCATTATACCAACATTATAAAGAAATATGTATGTGGCTTTGCCCTCCTCAATGGTAAGCATTTCTTAACAAATCAAGGGTGAAGGCATATGCAATAATAAGTTGTGACAGAACTCCGGAGAGTCAATCAAATAGCAATCTCCTGTCACTCATCCATGGTCACACCTGCTTCCTCCCAGAACAACTCCTTTAAGCCTGTGTGGGAGGGTTGGTTTTACTTTGCAGAAACAGCCCTGCCTCCCCCTGAGAGTGTTGTTGTTGCTGTTGTTCAGTCACTAAACTGTGTCTGATTCATGTTACCCCATGGAATATAGCCTGCCAGGCTCCTCTGCCCATGGAATTTTCTAGGCAAGAATAATAGAGTGGTTTCCATTTCCTTCTCCAAGGGATCTTCCTGACCCAGGGATCGAACAAGCCTCTTCTGCTTGTCAGGTGGATTATTTACTGCTCAGCCACCTGGGAAGCCCCTTTGAGAGGGTATCTATGCTTTAATAAACTTTGCTTTGTGCTTAAGCTCACAGTGGTAGTTTGCAATTTTTTGATTGCTATATGTATCTCAAAGACAGAGATTGCAGGTTCAGGTCATCCATTGTCCTCCTCATCTGAAGCTATCTGACACAACTCATGTCAAGCCAGTAATAGAAATACATTGTATAATGAGTGACAGCTACGGAAATATGAGCCTCCTCTGTTGTTATGGTCAATACAAAGTGTCATAAAAGATATCATGCTCTTAAGTCGATATTTTAAAAGCCTTCAGACATTTCTCCAAAGGAGATATACAAATGGCCAAAAGGCACATGAAAAGAGAGAGCAAGAGAGAGATTTGGTCAAAAAGTCAATTAATATCTTACAGAAAACCCAAATGAACTTTTGGGTCAACCCAATACATACACACACAGACACACATACACACACACACACATAAACTGAATCACTTTGCTGTACATCTAAAACTAACACAACATTGTAAATCAACTACATTTCAATGAAAATTAAAAATAAATAAAAACCAATAAAAATATTATATTTACTGTTCCTGACTGTAAAAATTTCTTTAAAAATATTTAGAGCCTTTATAAGACCTGATTTTTGTAATGGTACATAAACTTATTATTGTACTTTACATTAAAAACAAATTCATGGACAAGGGTCAGTAAAATAATGGTAATGAAACCAAATTGTTTTAAATATCCTGATAAAATAATCTTTAATTTTTACTTTAGTATAGGTAACAAATCCAAATATGACTATTGTCAGTTGGCTTTTTTCCTGTTTGATTTTCCTTCACCTCCACTCCCTGCCACCTTTTAAATGGCTCCCACAACAGTGCTTTCAAATCTGATATGAAGTGCTGAAATAATTTTTTCTTTTTACAAAACTCAAATATATCTTTCTACTGCACAACTTATCCCAGACTCTTAATTTCCTAAATGTCTGTATTCCTGACTGTCTACTACAATCACATAACCCACGTAAAGATGAAATATTTTTGTATTTGGACACCAATATTTTTATATACCTCCATTAACATGACTGTCTGTGTTCTGATGTAGGATGTGGCAAGTAGAGTATTTTTTAGAGGGATTTTACATTTGTTCAACAACTATCCTGAGGATGTACAATGTGAAACTTACTATGAAAGTTCCACTTCCCACCTCTTCCTTCAACAGAAAATTTCAGTTGTTCCAAGCAGGAAATGAGATTAAGTAGGATAATGAAAGTGTACTCAATTATCTTTGTGAGCACAGCACTTATCTATGATGTTGCTTCCAAGGTAGTCTTTGTGAAAGCTTTTGATCAGCATCACAGGTTTAGCCAAGGTTGAAAAAAAAAAAAAAAAAAAAAGAGTATATAGGATCTGGTCATCTATCTCAATCCAGATAAGTAATTATTTCAACTTTTTCTTTTCTTAATAGCTGAAAAGTATTTACTTCTATAATCAAACTATGTATATGCTTTACTAATACAGAAATCAATAGAATCATAAGGTTTAATAACACGTTCCAGGGGCTCTAACTTTGGGGGAATCATGATAAGAATTTAATTAATTTAGGATAAGAGAGGAAAGAAATAACTGAAACCTTAATTCCACAAATAAAATGATAATCATTTTTAAATCTATGGTTAGCTTAAAATCATGTAGTATATCTGATAATACATGTTCAGATATTTAACTGAGTACATGTCAAAATTTTTTTGCTTTTGGTGATAAACATATAAATATACACTCATACACAGATATTATTACAAAAAGTAGGTTCTTTCAAACACTGATTGAACCCATAATAGCACACTTTATACCAAAGAAATACAAAATGTTAAATTTATAAAACAGCAGTTAAAATGTTCAAATACACATATGTTCTAGGAGTTATAATTATTTTATCCTTTAGTCCCTGAAATAATTCAACATATAAATTCAAATCATGGTTAATTAAGATAATGTTATATACTTGAAAGATACATTAATTGAAAAATTGGTCAGTGCTAGTTTTATTGTTCATACCTTGAGGAATGATCCAGAAAGCCAAATAGAAGGGCAAAAGTAAGCCAAAGAACAATTTTACCCCTTGATCTTTCCTTATATTTGTTCAAAAAACATATAACAACATAAATAAAATGCTAGTTATAGGTAAAAATGAAGCCATCTCTTGAAAATGCCTGGGATGGCTGGGACTAGCTCCAATTTTATTCCCTTTCCTTTACACAAAATGGATATTCTGTTGACTTTTTTTTTCTCTTTCAGTGATCAAATGGCATAGATACCATATTTCACGAGAAAATCCATGCAATTGGTAGAGAAATAAAAGATATTCTCTCACATTGGAATAAAGAACACTTATTGGAATTTAAAAGAATAGTAATGCTTATTGTAATTGACATTGGAATTAGGATTAATATCTACAGAACATTTTACTATCACAAAGCACATTAATATATGTTATTTTAATCAATTTCTCAGCAAAAATGTATGGGAAAAAAATGTTACTCCCAATTTGCAGATAAAGTTCAGAATTCCTGCCTCTTATGCTTGAACCTTTTTTGCTAACAACAATTTGACTTACTTATATGATAAGTGGCCTTCCCACGGGGCTCAGTGGGTAAAGAGTCTGCCTGAAATGCAGGAGACACAGGAGATGCAGGTTCAATTCCTGGGTCAGGAAGATTCCTTGCAGGAGGGCACAGGAACCCATTCCAGAATTCTTGCCTGGAGAATCCCATGGACAGAGGAGCCTGGCAGGCTGTAGTCCATGGGGTTGCAAAGAGTACTACATGAATGGAGTGACTGAGCATGCATATGATGAGTGCCAAAAGAAAACAGTTGCATTTGCAATGCAACATATTAGATATTAAAATGCATATTTCTACAGAATCTATTAAATATCCAAATGTTGTTGTTATTTTTGATAGCATCTTCCATCTAAGGTACTAATTGGTAATGTCTAATAGGAACTGAGTTACTCTCTAGAGCAAGAACTACAAATATATAGCTCTTCATGTACACTATTTTCTCAAACTTTTCTTTAAAGTCAAAGTATTTTGCAAAGAATTTTCCACAAATGCTCTAATATTTATTTTAACAATGAAATGTCTTTTGTACATCTGGCATAGAAAAATATTGGATACACCTGCTTTGGAGAAATAAGAGCTCCTTTCTCCAGGATGAAGGTGGTAACTGATGAAAGGACCTTTGAGAACTCCAAAGCTTGTTCCACCTCTTATTTTATGTTCCTCTCATAAAATTGTGGCAGCTTTCCTAATGCTACTATCTAGCTTAGTAGTCAAGGACTATGTTTGACAATAAATCATTTTCTAGCCCTTTTTGATATCTCTTCCTTTGCCAGGGCTACAGAATCCTGAAAAAGCAAAAGTAGAATAAATCTCTCTGGGAAGGTTTCACATTGTACAGCTGCAGTATACCCGACATAGAGACATACAAGTTAGAATTTGCCTCAATGTAATGATTTTAAATGTACCCTAGCTTAAAGTGCTTATCATTTCCTTACCAAAAATTAGAGATGGAGTGATGGAATATTATATTTTAAGCCTTTATATAAAATCAAAAGCAATTTCAATAGAAAATACTTCCTGTTTAATCATCTTTTAATTTTCACTACCAAAAAATCTGTCATGAGCACCTTGAACCTAGTCCCATCCTAGATGTGATGGGGTTTGCAAGAGCCTCTTGTACAGACAGTAACAACTCTCACAGAAATTCCAGTGACTGTACCAATGCATTCACATACTTTTAATAAGGGAAAGAGAATAAAGGTGACTGTTTTTAATAATATTTCTTGCAAAGATTACAAACAAAATGATCACTAATTGTTAATCACTTTTATTCTTATTTTTTTAAGATAAAGTTAATTTTTTTTTCAAGTAATCAGTTAAAATTTTAAAGATCTTTGTGAAAATCACTTGAATTTAACTGTTTTTATAATATTGGCATCTGACTGGTATTATATTTAAATAAACCATTTTTTAATGATAGGCAACTTCTCTAACCAGTGAAGTTGCATGAGTAATAATCAGACCAGAGATAAAGATGACACAAAGAATCTGCATTAATTTTAAGTGATCATTTCTCACTGGAGTACTTCTCCATGTAAAAATGGGGGCAATCTCTATTGGACAGCCTAATAAAAGGTGAAAACATCAATTTATAAGCACTCTGGACTTGAGACAAAAGGGTGTTATATTACAGTGAAAGTATTAACTGCCTGACATTTTGAAACAGGTAGATCCTCGACGTATAGAGTAACATAGTAAAACAATGGAATGGGTGCCCAAAACATTTTTAAATTATTATTAAACAAAGTCTGGACTACTCTCAGAGAAGGCAATGACACCCCACTCCAGTACTCTTGCCTGGAAAATCCCATGGATGGAGGAGCCTGGTAGGCTGTAGTCCATGGGGTAGCTAACAGTTGGGCATGACTGAGCGACTTCCCTTTCACTTTTCACTTTCCTGCATTGGAGAAGGAAATGGCAACCCACTCCAGTATTCTTGCCTGGAGAATCCCAGGGACAGAGGTGCCTAGTGGGCTGCCGTCTATGGGGTCGCACGGAGTCGGACACGACTGAAGTGACTTAGCAGTAGCAGCAGCAGGACTACTCTAGTGCTACTCAAAGTCTCCAGGGTCTCTTTGATTTATATAGTTACCTATGTGCAACTCAAACCTGAGATGGACTGGTTGCTAGAGCAAAGCCCATTTACAGCCTCATTCTGGTTATATCTACTTCGCCAGTACTCGAACAGCAATGGCTGCAAAACAAGCATTTCTGCTATAAGCAATACGTGTACTATAAGTGAACTTCACACTCTGCAAAAGCGCTCAGTGAAAAGAAATGGTGCTGTGGGGAAAAACATATTTGAGCAGTCCACTCAAGCTCTATGTAAGTTGTGGAAAGCAATTTTTTTAATCCTAATAATAGCAGTGATTACATATGTACATTACACTACTAAATGAAGAATTATACCAATAAATGTAAGATTTTTATCTTGAAAGAAAAATGTAAGGATAGCTTGATGGAAAAGTTGTGAGGGGAGTTGGAATTCTTGAAACAAGATTAAAATGCACAAAACTGTAGAAAATACATGCAATAAGCACTTCCAAAACAAGGTATATGGCCATATTGAGCTTAGAGGCAGATGCTATCAAGAATGGACATTGTATATAGTACAGTTTATTTTTATAATTTGTCATGTTAGGCTGTGACAGTGTACTGTTAACCTGTTAACATGATGGCACAGACCATTAACGATCTAGGAAAAATCGTGAAACAATGGAAGGAGTGTCCATCCAAAAAGAGCCATAAATGTGGCTATATGACATGCTTTGGCAAATAAAATATGTTGATGCTTACTTTCTACCCTGTTCCTTCCCTGTTACAGTAGTTGTACTGTATATCTTGACATACAGTTGACATAAGCAACCTGGAATTCCAAGTCAATACACAGAGGACAAAATGCTTCATGGAGTTGCCTGAACCCATAAGAGAACAGGTCTGAGTAACGAATAAACTTTGTCTTTTAAGCTACTGAGATCAAGATTTGTTTGTTTTACCACAGCATAACCCATCATTTCCTAATAAAGCAAGGAAGTTTCAGGGAAATTTTGAAATAGTTCCTAAAAGAGGCAGTGATTAACATTTCCAGGAAAAGCCTTTTTCCTCACAATGAAAGTGTTCCACCTTAGATTTTCCACCTGTTTGCAATTAACTGCACCTAGATATGTTGGTCAACCACAGAACTCAGGGTCCACCACAGAACTCAGGGTCCACACTAATGTAGGCTTTGTGGCATCACACAAAAAGAGACAATTTCTTCTCCTCTGGAATATTACCTCTGCTATGACTTCAAGGAAATGTCACATACACAAATATAGTAACTGTAATGACATCCTAACTTTAGTGTCTTCCATCCTTTTCCCTTTCATAGGAGTAGCAATGTTTTTCACAACTGGCTAATCTATACTTGCTCTCCAGGAGCTGGAGAGACATCTCAACTAGTCCCTATTGCTTTCATTGCTCTTCTTAAATCTGGGTGAAGCCCCCACATCAGTAGCTTTTTCAACTGTGCTCCACCTGAGGACCTGACTGTAATTTGTGGAGTGGCATCAGACCTCAAAATTATATGTTAATTAATAAGAGTTTCAAACTACTAATAATTTCAAAAATATTATTTACTTTGAATATTTGAGTAAATGCCTAAGTTTTCTCTTTGCTATATAGTCACAGTTGGTAAACTAGTACAGTTTGTTTAATATTACTCAAAGGATGAAGGAACTGCCAGTAATCAATGCTATGTATTCAACAAAGGAAGGAAATTGGATTAGACAAATTTAGCAACATATTGCTTTGTTTTACAAAAAGACTTAATTTCCAAGTGCAATAGTTAACATCTGCTATACAACCCCCAACGAACTCAGTATGAAAATGGTCTCCTGAAACATTTTCCTCAAAGCAAAAGACCTCTCCAACTAATTCAAAAAGTTTAATTTGTGTTCTGAATTCAGTGTAACAAAAATTTATTAAAAATTTATTGCCAATTACTATGTTAGATCTCGTGAATATAAAGTTGAATAAGACATTGTTTCTGGCTTTCAATAAGTACAGTCTAATTGTCTTTTGTGACTACCTTAAAACCATTTTCCTTCAAAATCCCTCAATTTTCTATCTTACCTGAGTTTTCTCTTCTCCTCTTCTATCAATGAAAGTTTTTATATTGAAGATAAATGCTTTGTGGTCAATAGGAGTGTTGAACTGATGTACCCGAGGTTTGAAGGCACCTGCAGTTCATCCATTGAAAATTCGATGACTTGGAGCCCATTATTCACTTCAGAAACACTCAGTGAGTGTTAAAAGGAAGAAGTATCCTGTACTTTTATATAAAATCTTTCTGAGAAAGATTAGGCTTATTATTATCCCAACTATAAAAAGAAGACAGGAAACGTGTGGTCATGGTCACAAAGGAAACCAGTGGCAGAGATCAAGACTAATTTCCATCATTTCTGCTCCCTAATTAACTAAGATCAAAATTATGTTACTATTCTGCTGTGTGAATGTACAGTTTTGAGTATTATTTGAAACTCATAACAGCAAAAAATTGATTTCTGCTTAATGCTAACGGAAAATTTGTCCTTTTAAAACTCTTCTATTCCTATAATAAGTTTACCCTGTCAAATAGTATCTATTAAAATATTATACAAAGTTTATTAGTGATGCAAATGTAATGAATTAGTGTCTAAGAATAGAGACAAGTTAATAATTTACAAATATATGCATAGTAAGATAAGTAAATAACATGATGAATTGTTAACACTTTACTCTCAAAGGTGTATATTTAGAAAGAAATAAGTATTTGCATGTCAAAGTTGGTGCAGCAACATTTATTTCAGAATAATTCTCTTCTTTTTTTTCCTGCTACCAGATGGATCATACTGTTCATGTTTGAATCTGGGACATTTAAAAAGCCTATCTCCCCTTTCCATCTGACTGAGATTTTTCTGGGAGGGTAGACAAATCTATATCAAAAAATAGTGAAGAATGTTATTTTCCATCTTTCATAAAACTCTGGGGGTAGGTGGACAAAGCAGTAGTTAGGTAGGAACAAATTAGTTCAGGAGACTGAATATTTTTATTATGATTTTTAAGTACAAAAAGGAGAGTGTACACTTCTTTTTATAATATATAGAACATGTAAAAGGCTTTTCCTCATATCTTGTATTTGCCCTGTGAATGCCACTAATATTTATCAATGAAATTTCTCACTATGTAAGCCTTTCCCCTCCTGAAGAAAAAAAATAATAGCAAACATGTGCAGTAATGGGAAATGCAGACTTTTTTTTTCAAAAATAAGGAGTAGGAATGAAAATACCAGGTTAAATATATGTACTTGTTGATATTCAAGCAACTTCTAAGCTTACAAGAATTTTAGAACAGCTGTGTCCCTACTGACTATGAGTTGAACAAGTAAATACCCTTGTACAAAGACTAAAGAACATAACCTTGAATCATTGCTGAATGAAGTCCTAGTCATGTAGGTTTTGAAGGAACATCTTTTTCTAAATATAGAAAATAATGCCCACCATTTCTCAAGCGAGTGTATTATTACTGCTCAGAAGTACTTGCCTTTTCACTGCAGGGTATTGTCCCTCCTTTAAGTTTAACACTCTAGATACTTTCCCATTACACATTAATAACTGAATTACAGGGAAAATAAAGTAATTTACTTTTACTCCTTTTCTTGAGTCTGGAAGCATGACAGTCCTGGTGAGAGGAAACACTGATCCATTGGTTCTTCTACTTCTCTGATGTCTTAGTGAGACAGAGATAGAGAGACATATGGACAGGTGGCAAGGAAGAGAGGCAGAGAGAGAGGATAAAGACAAGATCAGACGATTCAGTCACTCAGTCATGTCTGACTCTTTGGATCTCCATGGACTGCAGCATACCAGGCCTCCCTGTCCATCACCAACCCCCAGAGCTTACACAAACTCATGTCCATTGA
The DNA here is from genome assembly GCA_006408615.1 of Connochaetes taurinus. Classification (NCBI taxonomy): domain Eukaryota; kingdom Metazoa; phylum Chordata; class Mammalia; order Artiodactyla; family Bovidae; genus Connochaetes; species Connochaetes taurinus. The sequence continues at coordinate 49,300 of SJXO01008978.1, forward strand.
GTCGGTGATGCCATCCAACCATCTCATCCTCTGTCGTCTCCTTCTCCTCCCACATTCAATCTTTCCCAGCATCAGGGTATTTTCCAGTGAGTCAGTTCTTTGCATCAAGTGGCCAAAGTATTGGAGTTTCAGCTTTAGCATCAGTCCTTCCAATGAATATTCAGGACTGATTTCCTTTAGGATGGACAGGTTGGATCTCCTTGCAGTCCAAGTGTCTCTCAAGAGTCTTCTCCATCAACACTGTTCAAAAGCATCAATTCTTGGGTGCTTGCTTTGTAGTCCAACTTTCACATCCATACATGATGATTGGAATAACCATAGATTTGACTAGATGGGCCCTTGTTGGCAAAGTAATGACTCTGCTTTTCTGCCGAGGTCCAGCCCCCACAGGATCCAGGGGAACCTGAAGGAAAAACAGCATCAGCGATTGATTTAGAGAGAGATAGGGAAAGAATATTGTAGATAAAATAATAGAAGAGAGAAAGAGGCTGATATTCCTTGGTTTACATAGAAAGCCAATAAAACTTCGAGACAAGAAGTTTGTCCTGTTCACGGAGGCCACAGGTGCCTTCCCGGTCTCCCAAAGGAGTGAAGATGCAAAACGTCTTCCCGTTCAGATCTTAGAAACCCAGGCCGATAAGTGAACGCAGGGAGCCTCTATGCGCCAAGGGATCAGCCTGAAAAAAAGAGAGAAGGAAAGGGAGAAAATGATTGACGCAGGGAGACCAAGCTACTTCAGTGAGTGAGGCCCATTGTTTTTATTTTCAAAAGAGTCTTTTATACTTTTACTTATACATACAGGGAAATGAAAGATGCAAAGTCATACAGAGTCAGTCCAAACATTGCATCTGTTTTGTCTTTATTGAAACCAGGATTTTTTTCTGCAAAGCTTTCCCATAGACAATTTTGTGTACATTATCTTCTGGCCTTGGAGGCCTGTGAACATTTTATGACCCTCTTTTGATAAAGGCTTCTCAACCAGAAAACTTATTTTCCCTTGAAATGTTTTTTCTTATATTTCTAATCTATGTCAGCCTCAAAAAGTATTAAACAGAGCTACATTCTCATGAAGCAAAGGTGCAGTGAGTTACAAGAAAGAACCAATTAGCTCAAAAGTCTGATGTGGTTAATTTCAAGGCTACACTTGTTTTTCTTACTTTCCAACTAAGTTAACTAATGCACTCCCAGGTGCACAGTGGATAAGAGATATGGGAACTTAGCAACAAACATTAGCCCAATAATGAAATCCTATGCCTAGCACTACTCTAATAACTTTTAACTCTTTAAAAGGCTCTATGTTTTAGGCTTTCCATGTCTCTCACAGTTGGGAGGATATAAATAATCATATGCATAGCTGCAAGAGTCTGGATATACCTGCCAAGCAAGCTATAATGCTAACAGAGGGGGTTTGATTTGAAATATTTCTCTCATGTCCAGGAGACTTATTAGCTATAGCCCTAAGTTGATTTTCTCCAGAAAAAGGTGGTCAGGGATAGCCCCCTGTTAATGTCAGAGGAGTTGGTGAAAGTCATGAAATAGTAAAACAGACAGATTCTGGTTTTGGGGTAGATGCTCGAGAAAGCCTAAGGAGCCTGTTGAGTCCTGAAGCCTTGCTTAACAGTTCTCTTCCACATGACCTTGTCATGGGTGGGATCTCCTGTGGTGGCTCCCAGCACTTTTCAACATGCTATCTAGGTTGGTCATAACTTTTCTTCCAAGGAGCAAGCATCTTTTGATTTCATGGCTGCAATGAACATCTGCAGTGATTTTGGAGCCCAAGAAAATAAAGTCTGACACTAAGGAGCCTGTTGAGTCCTGAAGCCTTGCTTAACAGTTCTCTTCCACATGACCTTGTCATGGGTGGGATCTCCTGTGGTGGCTCCCAGCACTTTTCAACATGCTATCTAGGTTGGTCATAACTTTTCTTCCAAGGAGCAAGCATCTTTTGATTTCATGGCTGCAATGAACATCTGCAGTGATTTTGGAGCCCAAGAAAATAAAGTCTGACACTGTTTCTAGTGTTTCCCCATCTATTTGCCATGAAGTGATGGGACCAGATGCCATGATCTTAGTTTTCTGAATGTTGATTGTTAAGCCAGGTTTTTCACTCTCCTCTTCCACTTTCATCAAGAGGCTTTTTAGTTCTCCGCTTTCTGCCATAAGGATGGTGTCATTTGTATATCTGAGGTTATTGATATTTCTGCTGGCAATCCTGATTTCAACTTGTGCTTCTTCCAGTCCAGCATTTCTCATGATGTACTCTGCATATAAGTTAAATAAGCAGGGTGACAATATACA
>SJXO01008979.1:0-35844 GCA_006408615.1 Connochaetes taurinus
TGTCAACTGTGTAAGCAGTTCATTGTAATAATGTCCCTCTATGTAATTTTTTCCTGTTATATAATACAGTACAGTTCATGTACATTACATGTACATGTATATTACAGTACATGAACTGTATATTACATGAACATGTAATATACATGAACTGTATATTACAGTACATGAACTGTACTGTATTATATAAATTTCAGGTGCACAGCATAATTATTGACAATATTTAAAGCTTGTGTTCCATTCATAGTTATTATAACCTAATGGCTATGTTCTCTGTGTTGTACTATATGTCCTTGTAGCTTATTTATTTCAAAGAAAATATTTTGTATTTCTTAGTTCTCTGTCACTCCCTTGCCCCTCCTCTTCCCCATCTGTAACCAGTAGTTTGTTCACTATATCTGTGAGTCTGTGTCTTGCTATATTCACTAGTTTATTTTTTAGGTTTCACATGTGAGTAATATCACACAGTATTTGTCTTTCTCTGTCTGTATTCTCTTAGTACACGACTGTCCAAGTCAATTTATGTTGTTTCAAATTTCATTCATTTTTACGGAGGGGTAATATTTCATTATATATATACATGTATACCACATCTCCTTTATTTGTTCATCTGTTGATGGACACTGAGGTTGCATCCATACCTTGGAAAGTATAAATACTAGTGCTATGAACATTGATGTGCAAGTATCTTTTCAAATTAGTCTTGTTGTTGTTTGATAAGTAACTTGGATTGGAATTGCCAGATCATATGGCAGTTTTATTTTTAGTTTCTTTGAAAGACCTCCATACTGCTTTCCATGGTGGCTGTACCAATTTACATCCCTACCAGCAGTGTACATGGGTTCCCTTTTATCTGCATCCTTACCAACATTTGTTATTTTAGTAAAGTCATTTTGATTGCCATCTATTTTTAATACTGGTTTCTATTTCCCTTGCTTGACTCTGAATTCTAGAAACATTGTGTAAGTTTACTGATTGTTGTATACCAAAATATGTCTACATATATTCATTTATTCATCCAACAAACATTTAGTAAGGACTTCTTGGGCATTAGGTATCAAACACAGTTTCAAGTATGTGTCGGTGAACAAAATTAAGTGTAATTTGTGCTTTTAAACCTCCACCTAATAGCTAAACACATATATAAGAGATAATACAGAAATTCTTGGTATTGAACTGGCTGTGAATTAGGTTGGGAGTAGGGAGGAGATAGCTTTTGTGTAAATGGATAGATATTTGGCAATTGTTCAGATCCTAATGTTGCAAGTGGACCAGGTTTTGTGGGGGAAGATACTGAGATGTATTTTGTTTTGTTTTGAAATGTTGAATTTTAGATGTCTTTTGTATATCAAAACATTCAAAGGGAGTTGCAAAGTAGGCAACTGGAGAAGTGAAGGCTCAGGATAAACACTTGGTTGTTATTTATAGATGACTGAAATGAAAAGTGCTAGGAATGAATTGGCTTGCCTTACCTTAAGGAAGGGTGTAAAAGGAGAAGTTAAGATGGACTTCAGACTTTAAACTGGGCTTCCCAGGTGACTCAGTGGTAAAGAATCTATCTGTCAAGCAGGGGACATGGGTCAGGAAGATTCCCTGGAGTAGAGAACGGCAACTCACTCCAGATTCTTGCCTAGGAAATCCCATGGACAGAAGAAATTTGCAGGCTACAGTCCTTGTGGTCGCAACGATTTGGGATGCAACTTAGTGGCTAAATAGCAGCAGCAGACTTACAAATAGTCTACATCACAAAATGTGTGATCCTCATTTATCCTGTGCATTCTAGGTCACTTCAGTTGTGTCCCCCTTTTTGTGACCTCATGGACTGCAGCCCGTGAGGCTCCTCTGTACGTGGGGTGGGATTCTCCAGGCAAGAATACTGGAGTGGGTTGCCATTTCCTTCTCCAGGGCTTTATCTTAAGCTACCTTTAAATTTCACTTAATTATCTTTCAACCAATATAGAACGGATTTTCCATTTTTAATATATTTATTGTTTATAAATGGATTGTTCCTCAAAATCTAGGAACAAAACAACTTTAAAATTTTATCACATGAAATATTTTTAATTATACAGTGTAGTTTTATGTGTACTTATGCATGACACAGATGTTTTAGTGCTACTTAATGCCTAAAATTTAAAGATAACTTTGCACCTAACCCTAACTGTTAGACCAAAACATGTGGGAAATTATGTGGACTTTTTTTTTTTTTTTTTTAACATTTAACCACTTTTTTAAACTCAGCCACAAATATGTATTCATTTTCTTTCAAACACCAGAACAGGTGGTTCTAGTGGTAAAGAACCTGCCTGGGTTAGGAAGATCCCCTGGAGTAGGTGATGGCAACCCACTTCAGTATTGTTGCCTGGAAAATCCCATAGACAGGGGAGCCTGGCGACCTACAGTCCACAGAGTTGCAAAGAGTTGGACATGACTGAAGCAACTTGACATGCACATTGATATACATTATATTTACACACAGAGACATACTTTCACTGATAAATAATGTTTTTAATGATTTCTCATAGCCTTCATGATTTAAAGAATAAAAATAATGCAATAAGAATAATGAGTTAATGTGTTATTGAGGACTTAAGCTGCCCACTATTTTAAACACTTTCTATGTATTAACTGATCCTCAAAACTAATCCCATGGCTGCTTTAGGATAATATAGTTTATAAGTTTAATTCAGTTCTGTAAACATTAGAGATGCCATGTGTAAGGCCTACCATAATTACTAAGCACTGTGGTTATCAGAATGAAAGCAAATACTATCTTAGGAAGTATATATATTAGCAATGTACTTATGTGAACAACACTAAGTTCTATAAGAAAAGCAAAAACAAAAATAAGTTGAGAGGCAGAGCAGAGCAAATTGCCCCTCTGTACAAGATGTTAGCATATTGGCAGCTCAGAAAATAAGTACAAATATTCCTACCTGCTCAAGCCATTTTAAATACTCTCCCTAATAAGTTCCACTTGTGTAGAATGGAAGTTCTATTTACTAAAATGCTGCCCCTAAGCACAAACTAGATTCCTGAAATATCTTTGAATTAACTCATTGACTACACTAAATATGCTGCTCAGAACTGATAGAAAAACAGCTAGGAAAGAACTTTGTTGAAAAGCAAATTACATTTTTAAAAGGTTTCAAAAGTGTTTATTGAGTTCCAACCTGTTTAAGAGTCTTTTTCTTAATTGTCTTCATCTAAATGCAAGTCTCATTAAAATGTGTGTGAATATTCAGCATTTTTAAAGCAATGATTTTCTTGTCTTTCTTTGATTATTTTTTTTTACAGAATTTACATTCTGAATGAATTTGCCTCTTGTCAGTTTAAATGGGGTTGAGTATATTTAGACTAATATTTGTGATCAACTCAATGATTTCCTTCTTCCAGGGATTAACAGACCTGAAGAACTTATTGGTTGCTTTTAAGAAAGGAGAAGATGAGAAAGAAAAAAAAAAAAAAAGTGTGTGTTGAATTAAATGGAGGTAGAAATTTGTGTTATACCTTTAAAACATTTTTTTTAAAGTCATTATATTAAAAAAACATTTATTAGTACCTACTATTTGCCAGAAATGTCAGAAAAAAATTATAACTAAATCAGTGTTAGTCTATGATTTTTTTTAACCACTAGCCCCATTCTTTTCGAAATGCATGTGCAAATGAAGTGTTAATAATTTTAATGCTATAACTGAATATATCGGTAAAAAAAAAAAAAAAAAGTGTGTGTTGAATTAAATGGAGGTAGAAATTTGTGTTATACCTTTAAAACATTTTTTTAAGTCATTATATTAAAAAAACATTTATTAGTACCTACTATTTGCCAGAAATGTCAGAAAAAAATTATAACTAAATCAGTGTTAGTCTATGATTTTTTTTTAACCACTAGCCCCATTCTTTTCGAAATGCATGTGCAAATGAAGTGTTAATAATTTTAATGCTATAACTGAATATATCGGTAATATGATTTATATGTCCCAGATAATGTAACACAAGACTTATTTTATACAAATATAGTTTTTGAACTTATAAGCAAAACTATCTTTATAATGAACCATTGAAATAGCCCAAAGAAAATTGATATTTATTTCTTAAAGTGTTTTTAAATTATTAATGAATATATTTTTTAAATTTCATGAAGATTATTCTAAAATGCTTTTCACACTTTTAAACAAGCATCCATATATTTTACAATAAAAATATAAAAAGTAGATCGATCAAGAGAGCTATTGAATTTAATCATCACAAATATAATAAGACATAAAAGTTTTGATTTCAGCCAGGTGCAGTAGCTATGACTTACAATGCTGTGTGTCAGGGGCAATGCATAGATTTTTAAGGAAATGGCTGCTGCTCATTTATGACTCCAGGATTCTAGTGCACACCCTTCTCACTCTTCCCACTTTGAGAGTATACAAAGAATGAGACAGATGAATAAAGTATCTTTTTGTAACTAGGATATCTTTGAGAAAAACAGGGCTCTAAGCACCTTTTCCATTCCACTTCATTGAGGGTAGTATCTGCCTTTTAAAGAAAGTGAGAGTGGGGCTTCTGTTGAACTACTCAGAACACACAATGTGAGTCTCATATAAACGGAGGATGCAACACCTTAAGATCTCACTCCTGCTAAAGAAATTTAAGATGACTAGAGACATCCAGTCCCATCATGGCAAATAGATGGGGAAACAGTGGAAACAGTAGCAGACTTTATTTTGGGGGGGCTCCAAAATCACTGTAGATGGTGACTGCAGCCATGAAATTAAAAATGCTTACTCCTTGGAAGAAAAGTTATGACCAACCTAGACAGCATATTAAAAAACAGAGAGACATTACTTTGCCAACAAAGGTCCATCTAGTCAAAGCTATGGTTTTTCCAGTAGTCAGGTATGGATGTGAGAGTTGGACTGTGAAGAAAGCTGAGTGCCGAAGAATTGATACTTTTGAACTGTGGTGTTGGAGAAGACTCTTGAGAGTCCCTTGGACTGGAAGGAGATCCAACCAGTCCACCCTAAAGGGAAATCAGTCCTGAATATTCATTGGAACGACTGATGTTGAAGCTGAAACTCCAATACTTTGGCCACCTGATGTGAAGAACTGGGACTCATTGGAAAAGACCCTGATGCTGGGAGAGAAGGAAGGCAGAAGGAGAGGGAACGACAGAGGATGAGATGGTTGGATGGCATCAACGACTCAGTGGACATGAGTTTGAGTAAGCTCCTGGAGTTGATGGTGGACAGGGAGGCCTGGCAGGCTGCAGTCCATGGGGTTGCAGAGTTGGACACGACTGAGCAACTGAATTTGACTGAACTGAAAGACAATCTGGAGAATTACTTTGAATTTGGAAACTTTAGAGTGCTGCTTTGCTTTGATCAGTTGGGTTGAATTCCCAGAATTTGTAACATACAGGTATGCATGACTATTTCCCATGGAAGATGTACCAGTCCCATGTGACTCTGGGGGTTTGTCTGTGATCCTTCATACAGTCTGGAAAGATGAAGGCACTCTACCAGCTGACACTTAGATGTGAACTTCAAGAGCCAGAGGAAGAACCAAAAATGAGAACCAGAAGAAAATAAAAGCATTCCAGTGTTAAGAGACTTTCAGGATAAGGGGCCTAGTGGGGACCTTCTCAGGACTGCTTGAAAATATTCCTTAACAAAATTATGTTGAAATACTTGCTCCACAGAGTACAAACCCAGCTTAAGATTCTACCAATCTAAATAAGGCCAGTCCTTGTCTTTTTAGAACATTTAAAGAGGACACCAGTGACATCTTTTTCCTATGGTGAACTTGTAGCGAAAATCTGGTCCAAGATACACAAGGAGAGAATATTTACCTTTAAAGAAAACTAAGAATTTTGAATGATATTTTACTTAGAACTTTCTTATTACCAATTGAATAAATAAGAGCAAACTGAACAAAAAGTAGAAAATAGGTATGGATGATGGTAAATTCAGGAGTCAGATGGTTGACTAAATTTCTCAATTTTTCCTAGACGATATGCAAGAGTGGTGGACTAGATTACAGTCTTACTAAACATTTCCCTCATAAGTGCTATATCTATTTGGTGGGCCTTGATTTGTGTAAGTCTATAATAGTAATCTTCCCAAACCCCAGCCCCACAGGGATAAGGGACAGGCAGTTTGGGACATCAGTACAGGACATTTCCCAATCAAACAAGCATGAGGGCGGTAGAAGGAACCTGCCTTCAATTTTTGAGAGTTAGCCTGGGGTCATGAGGATAGGAAATACCTGAGGAAAACCAAATATACATAAAGCTCTCATGAGAGAGAGTCACAAAAATTTAGAGACAGGAAGCCAATTGAACAGACCTGCAAGCTGATCTTCAGTGAAGTCAATTAAACTACTTTCTTGTTTGGCCTGTTTGAGTTGGGTTTCCTCTTATTTGTATCTAAAATACAGTCATATAGATATGTTTAGAGATTATAAAATCATGTTAAACATGACTTCAGACATGATTATGATATCATATTAAAGGTATGTAAAAAGAGGATTTCACACAGATAACTGCTCCATTATGAGGTTAGGATAGCCGTGTATTTGGTAGTATGGGCAATAGAATCATGTTCCTGAATTTTAACACCCTATTTGCATCCATTACTTTTAAGCCATATCTTCATGTATCCAAATTTGAAATGGAAATACCACTGGAAAAATATGAGAAACAATTCCCAGCTTTCTCTCTTATGTGCAACACTTAAAGTTTTGATTGGGCTGATTTCAACAAGGGAACTGATCTTGAACGTAGTGTCCTTAGTTGAGGGGACTGTAAACTGCCAGTTGTTCTTGGATGGTTTCAGAAAGAAAGGGAAAAACAAAAATGAGACTCATAGAGAAAAATAGGGTATAAGTTAATTAAATATAATTGTATTACTTTTTGTGCTTTTCCCTTTCCCCTATGCAAGGTTAAGAGGACAGGTACTCCTATTGCTGTCATATCATAATTTATCAAAAATTTAAAACTTAAAACAACACCTATTTATTATCTCACATTTCTATAGGTGAGAAGTCCAAAGAAGCTAGACTGGACTCTCTGTGTGTGGTCTTACCAGGCTGAAATCAATGTGCCAGCCAAGGTTGTAGTTTTCATTCAAGTCTTGTAGTCTACCTCCAAAGTCACTGGTTGTTAGCAGAATTGATGTCTTCTCATGCTTTCCATGTTGTCCTCTTTACTTTCAAATAAAAAACAGAAGATAAGTCTTTCCAATACTTTTAATCAAGGCATCTCAGGTGGCCCTAGTGGTAAAGAATCCACCTGCCAATGTAGGATATGCAGGAAATGCAGGTTACATTCCTGGGTTGGGAAGATCCCCTGGAGGAAGAAATGGCAAGGCAGTCCTGTATTCTTGACTATAAAATCCCATGGACAGAGGAGCCTGGTGGGTTACAGTCCATGGGATCACAAAGAGTTTGACACAACTTAGTGACTGAGCACCGTTCTTCTATTCTCTCATTTACCTTCTACTACTAACCAGAGAAAGGTGTGTATTTTTATGGGTCCATATGATTAGATTAGGTCTACTCCATATATCATAGTTTACCTATTTTATGATCCACTGATTAGTAATTTATATTTCTAAAGTATTTTTTGCTGTGCAACATAAAATATTCATGGAATTTAGACCACAGTTTCTGTTTTGTTTTTTTGTTTTTTGAGAGGAAGCGTGAATATTCTAGCATTAAAAGCACTGATTTATATTCTAATCTTGGCTTAATTGCATAACAATCCCTTTATACATTTAAAGGAGACAAATAAGCATTTCAGGTATCACTTCCTTGATACTTTTGAAAAAAAAAAAGCTGTTTGAAAAACAAACAAAAATTTGGCTTTATTAATATTGTTTAAAATTAAATTCATACAAAAGTTTGATATTATTTCACATTCTTCCTAATGCCTATTGAATAATTTTGCAAACATTTCTCACTAAATAAATTATTAGATGACATTTGCTTGGAACTTTTTATCAGTATTGTAATTAAAAATTCATATGAGATATGTTTTTTTCCAGTAACTGCCTTTTGCAAATTATAAGGACACATCTTGAGGCATTAAGTATTTTTAATTGTTTGAAACAGTCTTTGAAAAACATCCTATTGAATTAGAGTTCTTGACAATGATAACTCAATGAACAATAGTCCAGCTGGAAAACAAAGTGTTAACGGGTTTACAATCCATTCATATGTTATTCACTTTACTTGCTGCTGCTGCTGCTAAGTCGCTTCAGTAGTGTCTGACTCTGCGACCCCATAGACGGCAGCCCACCAGGCTCCCCTGTCCCTGGGATTCTTCAGACAAGAACACTGGAGTGGGTTGCCATTTCCTTCTCCAATGTATGAAAGTGAAAAATGAAAGTGAAGTCGCTCAGTCATGTCCGACTCTTAGCGACCCCTTGGACTGCAGCCTACCAGGCTCCTTTGTCCAAGGGATTTTCTAGGCAAGAGTACTGGAGTGGGATGCCATTGCTTTCTCCATCACTTTACTTAGATAAGCTCAATTATGGCATAAGAACTATGATCAGAAAAATAACAGAGGAGCTGAGACAAAAGCCCAATGCTTTTAAAAATTAAAAAAAAAAAATAGAATTTACCTGTAGTTTTGACTGTAGTACAGAGAAGGCTAGGGCAACATAAACTATGTTTTTAAAGAAAAAAATTATACTAAAACCAGTAGTTTATTTAAATTAAGTTCTAGCTTTATTATAATTCTATGCACATCTTTCACAGTTATAATCACAATATACATAAAATTGTATATATACTCCTCTACCTAATATTACAAGGTAAACACGATTCCATTTTTCTACATAACCCCACTTTTATAGTTGGTTAAGTCTATTAATTTTGTGAAACATAAATATCTTAGCTATTCTGATGTTGAGCATTTAGATGATGGTATATTTTTAATAATATAAGTAAGGCTGAATATTTTGCCATTATTTTCTTTTTTTAATGATAATTGTTAATTTCCAGAAATTACATATTCTGAACAGTTGTTGAGTATTAGAAAGAAACTAGACTAATATTCTGAGCAGAATCTCTGAAATAGTTTTTTCAGAGGACTTATTGGAGACATATCTTTTGTGGGTATTTATGGATTGTTTTAGCTGAAAAGATAAGGCCACCCACAGCACAGATTTGTTTTCACACTCCATCTGTTTGGTATATACTGTGTAGATTAGGAAAAAGTTCTGACCCCAGTGAGACAGAATGTTTAGTAATATTTCTCTCATATTCTTCAATTTCTCTATGAGTCACTCTCTCCAGATGCCTAACAAGATTGTGAGCTTTGCAAAAATCTTCCAAAAATGGAATCTGCTTCTCAAAAAATGAATATGGTTTAATGAACACACTGCATTCATTACAAAAAGGACTACTTAAATACCAAAATATATATGTTACAACTACATAGAAGTACAAGGTATGTGGACTAGGCTTATGGCTTAATTCTTTGTGATAAAAGCATACACTCCTGAATGGGGATGTTTACTTGTGTGTGTGTGAAAGACTGTTTAAAATACTGTTTCACAAAATTTTTATATGCCCAAAACTCTTATGTTTTCTTAATATAAGTTAGATTAACTGATTTAATGATAAATTATTTATCTTCAATTCCATTTTATTAGTTGATTTAATTTTCCATTTGTTTTATTCATAATTTAATGATAAACAGTAATGAATTTGAAAGATAAAATGTGATATTTCATCCAACTCAAAGTGACCCAAACCTTGTATACTAAAATATTTTTTATTATGTTTTCCTTTCCTAAACTAACAGCACTGATTCTCCATATTATTACCTTATGAGTTATTCATGTGTCACCTTGGAATACTTAGCATACTGTTATTTTTAGTATTATTAATATTTTTAACTCATATTTTATTTTTAAACATTTTTAGTGAAAATTAAGATAAGACCAACTCATATAAAATTAAGCCCAACTGTGCTAGTAGCTAAGAATCTATCTAATATTTTGAGACTCCTGAAAATAATTTTAATAGATGGTCACTAAACTTCCTTCTAATTTTAAATCCTCTGACATTTATAAATGTCTTTGATTTATTTTTCAACATGGCTGAAAATTTCTTAGTGGAAGGGACTGTAAATACAATGCCACTGTAAGCCACACAATGCCCAGCAAACTGTCTTTTATACAGTAAGTATCCAATAAATAATAGTTGATATAGTCAGGTAATTAAACTGTCAGAGCAAAATTTTTATGTAGGAGTTATCAACTTTGTCACTTTTTGTTCTTTTTTGATTTCAAACCACTGTCTCTTCTAATGACAAATGGTTTTTAGACAAGTTTTCTGACTTCCTGTCAAATAGTTTGGTCAGATTTAGAGAAGAAAGTCAATGAGATTTTCCCCCACTCTACCTCATTTTAAATATAAAGGTTTCATGTAAATATACCAATATGAATATTAGATGTTTAGTCAAGTAGTTCATCCAAAAACATTTGCTTCAGGTGGTATAGAAATTCACACATACACATGTTCTTTAATGGAGAAAATTTTGAACTGAATTTAAGTCCTATGTTAACACCAAGGTATTATGTTAATATTTTACTGACAAAGTACTGAACTATTTCTGCTGTCATTTAAATGCTTCTTTTTCTCTTTGCCAGCTCTTTCTGTTCATCTTGATCCCAATCATGGGAATCTTGTAAGATCAAAGGCATCATCTTTTGCTCTTTTCCCGTTCTTTCTATGAGAAATGTTCTGTCACATTTTCAGACTGTGCATTTATAAAACTATTTTTTGCATGTGCTACTACTACTAATTAACCTTAAGTTATTTGATATTAATAATGAAAACCTGATTTTCAGTTCTGACATTAGAAACTTTAATAACAGGATCTTATTCATCTCAGATTCATAATATCAGAAACATCCCTCTATCTCTCACAAAAGGATTTCTTCTTATATAATTTTTGTAAATGCTGTAGATGTTATGCTAATATTCCATGTCAGATGCTGAAATTCATAGTTAATATGTCCTTTGTTTTCAATCCCCAATAAACTGCTGGTTATCATTTATAATACATACAAAGTATGTTCCTTTTCCAGTCTCACTTTCATTATTCTCATAGATCCTAATGAGATTAGGCCTGAATTGCTGGAAAAGCAAATAATCTTTTTATACTTTATACTTTCTTTTTACTTAAATATATTTCATTCTCTGATGCCTGGTAAATAACTTGAGAGTATATTTTTTAATAGTATCTCTTAAATGTGATTCGACAGTGAAAAAATTTCAAGGTTATCATGTATATAAGAAATCCCTATTATTTAAAAATAATTAGAGAGAGGTCTAAGATGGAGTGTGGGAAATATCCTGAGTTCATCTCCTCCGATGGACACATTGAATCTACACCTGCGTATAGAATAATTTCTCTTGAAAAAGACTCGAGAGCTTGTTGAACAGCTATTGCATGTAGAAGGACACATAGAAACAGGTAGAAAAGATGGAGACATGGTATCCATGGAAACCCCACCCCAATGCAGTTACCTGCAGTAGGGAGATATATAGCTAAGGAGCTACAGGGAAGCTTATTTACCCTGGGAACAGTTTATAATATCCTGAGTTCATCTCCTCCGATGGACACATTGAATCTACACCTGCGTATAGAATAATTTCTCTTGAAAAAGACTCGAGAGCTTGTTGAACAGCTATTGCATGTAGAAGGACACATAGAAACAGGTAGAAAAGATGGAGACATGGTATCCATGGAAACCCCACCCCAATGCAGTTACCTGCAGTAGGGAGATATATAGCTAAGGAGCTACAGGGAAGCTTATTTACCCTGGGACATAGAAAAAATAAATTCCCAAATAAACCCCTCAGCACTTTAAAGACAACCTAGACTATACAAGAAGGAAATACATTTTAAAACCCCAGAGCTTCTGCCAATTGGACAGGGAACTGTTGGAGCCCTTTATGGGATCAGTGGAGCCAGTCAAACAAAATGAGGAGACAGAGAAATACTTTTCAAACAAAAGAACAAAATAAAACCCCAGGAAAAAGCCCTAATGAAAGGGGAATAGTCTGCCTGATGAAGTGTTCAAATAAATGGTCATAGGGATGTTTACTAAATTCCAGAGAGAAATGGAGGGACTCAGTGAGAACTTCAACAAAGACTCAGAAAGTAAAAGAAAGAATCAGTCAAAACTGAAGAATAAAATAACTTAAAAATACATTTCTGTTAAGTCTCTTCGGTCCTGTCTGACTCTGTGTGACCCCATAGACGGCAGCCCATCAGGCTCCCCTCTTCCTGGGATTCTTCAGGCAAGAACACTGGAGTGGGTTGCCATTTCCTTCTCCATTAAAGGACATCAATAGCAAATTAGATGATAGAGAAGAATGCATCAGTAACCTGGAAGATTAGTGAAAATCTATTAGAACTGCAAGAAGAAGAAATAATTTTTAAAAATGAGGTGAGTGTAAGGGACTTCTGGGACAAGATCAAACATAGCAGCATGTGAATTTTTGGAGTCCCAGAAGGTGAAGAGAAGGAGGGAGAGAACCAAATTCCATATGGTGTCTTTTACATATGAAATCTATAAAAGAAACCAAAGAAAATAAAACTGAAACAAATTTAAATACAGAAAAAAAAATGTTTGTCAGCTTGGAGGTGGATGGGTTTTGGTCAAAGTAGATGAATGGAATTAAGAGGTACATACTTCTACTGGGACAAGATCAAACATAGCAGCATGTGAATTTTTGGAGTCCCAGAAGGTGAAGAGAAGGAGGGAGAGAACCAAATTCCATATGGTGTCTTTTACATATGAAATCTATAAAAGAAACCAAAGAAAATAAAACTGAAACAAATTTAAATACAGAAAAAAAAATGTTTGTCAGCTTGGAGGTGGATGGGTTTTGGTCAAAGTAGATGAATGGAATTAAGAGGTACATATTTCTAGTTATAGGATAAATAGATCTCAGTGATATAAGGTACACGTAGGGAATGAGATCAATAATATTGTAACAGTGTTATACAGTGAAATGGTAACTGATCATATTGTGATGACCAATTTTTTCTTTTAATTTTTAATCTCACCCTTTTTAAAAATTTAAGTGTAGTTGATTTATGATATTGCATTAGTTTCAGGTGTACAGAATAATGATTCAGTATTTTTGCAGATTATGTTTCATTATTGGTTATTACAAGATAATGGATATAGTTTCCTGGCTTATAGAGTAAATCTTTGTTGCTTATGGATTTTATATATAGTAGTTTGCATCTGTTAATAAATACAAATAACAAATTGTTGCTCTCCCGCTCCCCTTTCTTCACGACAAGTTTGTTATCTGTGTCTGAATCTGTTTCTGTTTTGTATTCACATTTATTTGTATCATTTTTAGGTTCCACATGTAAGTGATATCATATAGTCTTTGTCTTTTTCTGTCTGACTTATTTCACCAAATATGATATTCTCTAGGTCCATCCCTTTTGCTGCAGGTGACAATATTTCATTATTTTTATGACTGAGTAATATTCCATTACATATGTATACATAATGTATATTTATACTCTATAAAAACATCAAATCATAGCTTTGTACACCAGAAACTAAGAAAATTATGTGTATTAATTATGACAATTAAAATTTTATAAGTTAAAAGGATTATAACTAGACTTAATTTCCTCACTCAGGTAAGTCTTCCCTTTATTGCATGTTTCTAACTCTTTTACAGTATATAGTTTACAACAACTTGGTTTGAAATGTATGGGTACACTTAGAGGCAGATCTTTTAAAATAAACACATACTACAGTACTTATACATTCTGCACCTGGTTGAATCATCACTGCAGAGCCATGGATATAGAAAGCTGTAGTTGTTATGTGGATGTTTTACTGTGTTTGTAGTTGGCAATGTTCACCTCCAAGTTGTTCAAGGGTTAACTATATTATTTGTCTTCATCCAACATCAATGCATATACACACAGATATATATTCACACAGAGAGTGACATACCACTGAGTAAATATATTCATAGGTTATATACTTTTAATTAATATATTTATTTTAATTGGAGGCTAATTACTTGCTCCTTGGAGGAAAAGTTATGACCAACCTAGACGGCATGTTAAAAAACAGAAATATTACTTTGCCATCAAAAGTCCGTCTAGTCAAAGCTATGGGTTTTCCAGTAGTCATGTATGGATATGAGAGTTGGACTACAAAGAAAGCTAAGCACTGAAGAACTGATGCTCTTGAACTGTGGTGCTGGAGAAGACTCTGGAGAATCCCTTGGACTGGAAGGAGATCCAACCAGTCTATCCTAAAGGAAGTCAGCTCTGAATATTCATTGGAAGGACTGATGTTGAAGCTGAAACTCCAATACGTTGGCCACCTGATGCAAAGAATGGACTCATTTGAAAAGACCCTGATGCTGGGGAAGATTGAAGGCGGGAGGAGAAGGGAACGAAAGAGGATGAGATGGTTGGATGGCATCACCGACTCAATGGACATAAGTTTGAGTAAGCTCCAGGAGTTGGTGATGGACAGGGAAGCCTGGTGTGCTGCAATCCATGGGGTCACAAAGAGTGGGGCACTACTAGAGTGACTTAACTGGATGGAAAATATGTTTGAAATTAACTGATAAGCTTAAACAAAAAATTGTTTCATAGAGCAGTATATGCTTGCAGTAGGCTTTAAAGAATTAGTAGTTATTCTGGTGGGAAAATAGGCATTAATGGGGGAAATACAGTGGGATCCCAAAAGCAAATATGCCTGAAATTAACATGGAATTTGGGAAAATGTTAAGTGTGTCATAGATAAAGCAAGGGTTAAATGCACAAACTTGTCTAGGGAAGATTCTGAAGTAGTAAACCAGGCCAAACAATCAGGACTATTGCCTTAAGCTTAATTTTTATTGTTTCTAGTGATTAAGAGATCAGAGACAGTCAATGAATTTACTGTGAGAATTGCAGGATACGGTTGGCATTTTGACTTTTTTTTTTCTTTTTTAAAAAATTGATTTATTTATTTTAATTGGAAGCTAATTACTTTACAATATTGTAGTGCTTTTTGCCATACATTGACATGAGTCAGCCATGGGTGTACATGTGTTCCACATCCTGAACCCCCCTCCCACCACCATCTGCAACACATCTCTCAGGGTCATCCCAGTGCTCTGGCCCTAAGCACCCTGTCTCATGCATCAAACCTGGACTGGTGATCTATTTCACATATGGTAATATACATGTTTCAATGCTATTCTCTCAAATCATCCCACCCTCACCTTCTGCCACAGAGTCCAAAAGTCTGTTCTTTATATCTGTGTCTCTTTTTCTGTCTCACATATAGGGTCAGTGTTACCATCTTTCTAAATTCCATATATATGCCTTAATATACTGCATTGGTGCTTTTCTTTCTGACTTACGTCACTCTGTATAATAGGGTTCCAGTTTCATAGACCTCATTAAAATTGATTTAAATGCATTGTTTTTAATAGCTGAAAAATATTCCATTGTGCATATGTACCACAGCTTTCTTATCCATTCATCTGCCAGTGGACATCTAGGTTGCTTCCACGTCCCAGCTATTGTAAACAGTGCTGTGATGAACACTGGGGTACACGTGTCTCTTTCAATTCTAGTTTCCTTGGTGTGTATGCCCAGCAGCGGGATTGCTGGGTTGTATGGCAGTTCTATTTGTAGTTTTTTAAGGAATCTCCACACTGTTCCTCATAGTGACTGTACTAGTTTGCATTCACACCAACAGTGTAAGAGGGTTCCCTTTTCTCTGCACTCTCTCCAGCATTTATTGTTTGTGGACTTTTGGATCGCAGCCATTCTGACTGGTGTGAAATGGTACCTCATTGTGCTTTTGATTTGCATTTCTCTGATAATGAGTGATGTTGAATATCTTTTCATATGTTTGTTAGCCATCTATATGTCTTCTTTGGAGAAATGTCTGTTTAGTTCTTTGGCCCATTTTTTGATTGTATTGTTTATTTTTCTGGTATTGAGCTACATGAGCTGTTTGTATAATTTGAAATTAATTCTTTGTCAGTTGCTTCATTAGCTATTATTTTCTCCCATTATGAAGGCTGTGTTTTCATCTTGCTTATAGTTTCCTTCATTGTGCAAAAGCTTTTAATTAGGTCCCATTTGTTTATTTTTGCTTTTATTTCCATTACTCCAGGAGGTATGTTGTAGAGGGTCCTGTTGTGATTTATATCAAAGAGTGTTTTACCTATATTTTCCTCTAGGAGTTTTATAGTTTCTGGTCTTACATTTAGATCTTTAATTGATTGAGTTTATTTTTGTGTATGGTATTAGAAAGTGTTCTAGTTTCATTATTTTACAAGTGGTTGACCAGTTTTCCCAGCACCACTAGTTAAAGACATTGTCTTTTCTCTACTGTATATTCTTGCCTCATTTGTCAAAAATAAAGTGTCCATAGGTGCATGGATTTATCTCTGGGCTTTCTATTTTGTTCCATTGATCTTTATTTCTGTCTACGTGCAAGTACAATACTGTCTTGATGACTGTGGCTTTGTAGTACAGTCTGAAGTCAAACAGGTTGACTCTTCCAGTTCCATTCTTCTTCCTCAAGATCACTTTGGCTATTTGAGTTTTTTTGTATTTCCATGCAAATTGTGAAATTACTTTTTCCAGTTCCCTGAAAAATACCTTTGGTAACTTGATAGGGATTGCATTGAATATATAGATTGTTTTGGGTAATACACTCATTTTCACTATATAGATTATTCTGATCCATGATTATGGTATATTTCTCCATTTGTGTCATTTTTTATTTCTTTCATCAATTTTTAAATAGTTTTCTATATATAGGTCTTTTGTTTCTTTTAGTTCAGTTCAGTTCAGTTCAGTTCAGTCACACAGTCGTGTCCGACTCTGCGATCCCATGGACTTCAGCATGCCAGGCCTACCTGTCCATCACCAACTCCTGGAGTTTACCTAAACTCATCTCCATTGAGTCCATGATGCCATCCTCTGTCGTACCCTTCTTCTCCTGCCTTCAATCTTTCCCAGCGTAACAGTCTTTTCAAATGAGTCAGGTCTCTGCATCAGGTGGCCAAAGTATTGGAGTTTCAGGTTCAACATCAGTCCTTCCAAAGACCATTCAGGACTAATTTCCTTTAGGATAGACTGGTTGAATCTCCTTGCTGCCCAAGGGAATCTCAAGAGTCTTATCCAACATCACAGTTCAAAAGCATCAATTCTTCCATGCTCAGCGTTCTTTGTAGTCCAACTCTCACATCCATAAATGACTATTGGAAAAACCATAGACTTGAATAGATGGAACTTTGTTTGCAAAGTAATGTATTTGCTTTTTAATATGCTGTCTAGGTTGGTTGGAACTTCTTCCAAGGAGCAAGTGTCTTTTAATTTCATGGCTGCCATCTACATCTGCATTAATTTTGGAGCCCCCCCCAAAATAAAGTCAGCCACTGTTTCAATTGTTTCTCCATCTATTTGCAATTAAGTATGGGACCAGATACGATGATCTTTCTTTTCTGAATGTTGAGCTTTAAACCAACATTTTTACTCTCCTCTTTCACTTTCATCAAAAAACTCTTTAATTCTTCTTCACTTTCTAGTGGTGTCATCTGCATATCTGAGGTTATTGATATTTCTCCCAGCAATCTTGATTCCAGCTTGTGCTTCCTCCAGCCCAGCGTTTCTCATGATGTATTCTGTATATAAGTTAAATAAGCGGGGTGACATACACAGCCTTGACACACTCTTTAACGATTTGGAACCAGTCTGTTGTTACATGACCACTTCTAACTATTGCTTCTTGACCTGCATACAGATCTTTCAAGAGGCAGGTCAGGTGGTCTGGTATTCCCACCTCTGTCAGAATTTTCCAGTTTATTATGATCCACAGAGTCAAAGGCTTTGGCATAGTCAATAAAGCAAAATAAATGTTTTTCTGGAACTCTCTTGTTTTCTTGATGATCCAGCAGATGTTGGCAATTTGATCTCTGGTTCCTCTGCCTTCTCTAAAACCAGCTTGTACATCTGGAAGTTCATGGTTCATGTATTTGTTGAAGCCTGGCTTGGAGAATTTTGAGCATTACTTTACTAGCATGTGAGATGAGTGCAATTGTATAGTAGTTTGAGCATTCTTTGGCGTTGCCTTTCTTAGGGACTGGAATGAAACTGACCTTTTCCAGTCCTGTGGCCACTGCTGAGTTTTCCAAATTTGCTGGGATATGAAGTACAGCAGTTTCACAGCATCATCTTTTAGGATTTGAAATAGCTCATCTGGAATTCCATCACCTCCACTAGCCTTGCTTGTAGTGATGCTTCCTAAGGCCCACTTGACTTCACATTCCAGGATGTCTGGCTTTACGTGAGTGATCACACTATTGTAAGTATCTGGGTCATGTAGATCTTTCTTGTACAGTTCTTCTGTGTATTTTTGCCACCTCTTCTTAACATCTTCTGCTTCTGTTAAATCCATACCATTTCTGTCATTTATTGAGCCCATCTTTGCATGAAATATTCCCTTGGTATCTCTCATTTTCTTAAAGAGATCTCTAGTCTTTCCCATTCTATTGTTTTCCTCTATTCCTTTGTGTTGATAACTGAGGAAGGCTTTCTTATCTCTCCTTGCTATTCTTTGGAACTCTGTATTCAAATGGGTATATCTTTGCTTTTTTCCTTTGCTTTTTGCTTCTCTTCTTTTCACAGCTACTTGTAAGGCTGCCTCAGACAGCCTTTTTTTTTTTAATTTCTTTTCTAGGGGATGTTCTTGCTTCCTGTCTCCTGTACAATGTCACCAACTTCTGTCCATAGTTCATCAGGCACTCTGTTTACGAGATCTGGTCCCTTAAATCTATTTCTCACTTCCACTGTATAATTGTAAGGGATTTGATTTAGGTCATACCTGAATAGTCTAGTGGTTTTCCCTACTTTCTTCAATTTAAGTCTGAATTTGGCAATAAGGAGTTCATGATCTGAGCCACAGTTAGCTCCTGGTCTTGTTTTTGCTGATTTTATAGAGCTTCTTCATCTTTTGCTGTAAGAAGACAATCAATTTAGTTTCAGTTTTGACCATATGGTGATGTCCATGTGTAGAGTCCTCTCTTGTGTTGCTGGAAGAGGGTGTTTGCTATGACCAGTATGTTCGTTCTCTTGGCATAATTCAATTAGCCTTTGCCCTGTTCATTCTGTACTCCAAGGCCAAATTTGCTTGTTACTCCAGGTATTTCTTGACTTCCTACTTTTGTATTCCAGCCCCTTATAATGAAAAAGACATATTTTTGGGGTGTTAATTCTAGAAGGTCTTGTAGGTCTTCATGGAACCGTTCAACTTCAGCTTCTTCAGCATTACTGGGAGGGGCATAGACTTGGATTACCGTGATATTGAATGCTTTGCCTTGGAGATGAGCAGAAATCATTCTGTCGTTTTTAAGACTGCATCCAAGAACTGCATTTTAGACTCTTTTGTTGACTGTGATGGCTGCTCTATTTCTTCTAAGGGATTCTTGCCCATAGTAGTAGATATAATGGTTATCTGAATTAAATTTACCCATTCCAGTCCATTTTAGTTCACTGATTCCTAAAATGTCAACGTTTACTCTTGCCATCTTCTCTTTGATCACTTCCAATTTGCCTTGATTCATGGACCTATCATTTCAAGTTCCTACGCAATATTACTCTTTACAGCATTGGGCCTTGCTTCCATCACCAGTTACAGCCACAACTGTGTATTGTTTTTGCTTTGGCTCCATCTCTTCATTCTTTCTGGAGTATTATTTCTCCATTGATCTCCAATAGTGTATTGGGCACCTACCGATGTGGGGAGTTCACCTTTCAATGTCCTCTATTTTTTTGCCTTTTAATGCTGTTCATGGGGTTCTCAAGGCAGGAATACTTGAAGTGGTTTGCCATTCCCTTCTCCAGTGGACCACATTTTGTCAGAACTGTCCACCATGACCTGTCCATTTTGGGTGGCCCCACACAGCATGGCTCACAGTTTCATTGAGTCAGACAAGGCTGTGGTCCATGTAATTAGATTGGTTATACTTTTTTGTGATGGTGGTTTTCAGCCTATCTGCCTGTTTATTTCTTTAGGTAGATATATTCCTATGTATTTTATTCTTATTGTTACAATGATGAATGTAATTGTTTCCTTAATTTCTCTTTGTGTTTTCTCATCATTAGTGTATAGGAATGCAAGGGATTTCTGTGTGTTAATTTTATATCCTGCAACTTTACTGTATTCATTGATTAACTCTAGTAATTTTTTGATGGTGTCTTTAGGGTTTTCTATGCAAAGGATCATGTCATCTGCAAACAGTGAGAGTTTTCCTTCTTCTTTTCCAGTTTGGATTCTTTTTATTCCTTGTTTTTTCTCTGATTGCTGTGGCTAAAACTTCCAAAACTATGTTGAATAGTAGTGGTGAGAGTAGGCACCCTTGTCTGGTTCCTGACTTTAAGGGGAAATGGTTTCAATTTTTCACCATTGAGGATAAAGTTTGCTGTGGGTTTATCATATATGGCTTTTATTATGTTGAGGTATGGTCCTTCTATTCCTGCTTTCTGAAGGATTTTTATCATAAATGGATGTTTAATTTTGTCAAAGGCTTTCTCTGCATCTATTGAGATAATCATATGGTTTTTATCTTTCAATTTGTTGATTTGGTGCATCACATTGATTGAACTATGAATACTGAAATATCCTTGCATCCCTTGGATAAAGCCCACTTGGTCATGATGTATGATCTTTTCAATATGTTGTGGGAATCTGTTTGCTAGAATTTTGTTGAGTATTTTTGCTTCTATGTTCATCAGTGATATTGGCCTGTAGTTTTTTTGTTTGTTTGTTTGTTTTCTGGCATCTTTGTTTGGTTTTGGTATTAGAGTGATGGTGGCCTCATAGAATGAGTTTGGCAGTTTACCTTCCTCTTCAATTTTCTGGAAAAGGTTGAGTAGGATGATGTTAGCTCTTCTCTAAATTTGTGGTAAAATTCACCTGTGAAGCCATCTGGTCCTGGGCTTTTGTTTATTGGAAAATTTTAAATTACAGTTTCAATTTTCATACTTGTGATGGGTCTGTTAAGATTTTCTGTTTCTTCCTGGTTCAATTTTTGAAGTTTATACATTTCTAAGAATTTGTCCATTTCTTCCAAGTTGTCCATTTTATTGACATAAAGCTGCTGATAGTAGTCTCTTATGATCCTTTGTATTTCTGTGTTGTCTGTTGTGGTATATCCATTTTTCATACCTAATTTTGTTGATTTGATTCTTCTCCCTTTTTTTCTTGATGAGTCTGACTAATGGTTAGTCTATTTCATTTATCTTCTCAAAGAACCAGTTTTTAGTTTTGTTGATTTTTGCTATAGTCTCCTCTGTTTCTTTTTCATTTATTTCTACCCTAATTTTTTATGATTTCTTTCCTTCTACTAACCCTGAGGTTCTTCATTTCTTCTTTTTCTAGTTGCTTTAGGTGTAAAGTTAAGTTATTTGTTTGATTTTCCTTCTGTTTCTTGAGGTAAGCTTGTATTGCTATACACCTTCCCCTTAGCACTGCTTTTAATGAATTTCATAGGTTTTGGGTTATGGTGTTTTCATGTCACTCATTTCTATGCATATTTTGATTTCTTCTGTGATTTGTTGGTTATTCAGAAGCATGTTATTTAGCCTCTGTGGGTTTGTATTTATAATATTTTTTTTCTTTTTTCCCTGTAGTTGACATCTAATCTTACCACATTGTGGTCAGAAAAGATGCTTGAAATGATTTCAATTATTTTTTAATTTACCAAGGCTAGATTTATGGCCCAAGATGTGATCGATCCTGGAGAAGGTTCCATGTGACTTGAGAAATAGGTGAAAACATTGTTTTGGGGTAAAATGTCCTAGAGACATCAATTAGGTCTAACTGGTCCATTGCAACATTTAAAGTTTGAGTTTCCTTGCTAATTTTCTGTTTAGTTTATCTTGAGGTATTAAAGTCTCCCACTATTATTGTGTTACTGTTAATTTCCCCTTTCATACTTGTTAATATTTGCCTTACATATTGTGGTGCTCCTATGTTGGGTGCATATATATTTATAATTGTTATATCTTCTTCTTGGATTGATCTTTTGATGATTATGTAATGTCCTTCTTTGTCTCTTTTCACAGCCTTTATTTCAATGTCTATTTTATCTGATATGATTATTGCTATGCCTGCTTTCTTTTGGTCTCCATTTGCATGAAATATCTTTTTCCAGGCCTTCCTCTTTAGTCTGTATGTGTCTCTTGTTTTGAGGTGGGACTCTTGTAGACAACTTATATAGAGGTCTTGTTTTTGTATCCATTCAGCCAGTCTTTGTTTTTTGGTGGGGCATTTAACTCATTTGCATTTAAGGTAATTATAGATAAGTATGATCCCGTTCCCATTTGCTTTGTTGTTTTGGGTTTGAGTTTATAAACGTTTACTGTGTTTCCTGTCTAGAGAAGTTCCTGTGGAATTTGTTGAAGAGCTGTTTTTGTGGTGCTGAATTCTCTCAGCTTTTGCTTGTCTATAAAGCTTTTGATTTCTCCTTCATATTTGAATGAGATCCTTGCTGGGTATAGTAATCTGAGTTGTAAGTTTTGCTGTTTCATCACTTTAAGTATGTCCTGCCATTCCCTCCTGGCCTGAAGAGTTTCTATCAAAAGATCAGCTGTTACCCTTATGGGAATCCCCTTGTGTGTTATTTGTTGCCTTTTCCCTTGCTGCTTTTAATATTTGCTTTTTGTGTTTGATTTTTGTTAATTTGATTAATATGTGTCTTGTAGTGTTTCACCTCGGAGAAGGCAATGGCATCCCACTCCAGTACTTTTGCCTGGAAAATCGCATGGACGGAAGAGCCTGGTAGGCTGCAGTCCATGGGTTCACTAGAGCCAGACACGACTGAGCGACTTCACTTTCACTTTCACTTTCAGGCACTGGAGAAGGAAATGGCAACCCACTCCAGTGTTCTTGTCTGGAGAATCCCAGGGACAGGGAAGCCAGGTGGGCTGCCGTCTATGGGGTCGCACAGAGTCAGACACGACTGAAGTGACTTAGCAGCAGCAGCAGCAGCAGTGTTTCACCTTGCATTTATCCTGTTTGGGACTCTCTAGGTTTCTTCTATTTGGTTGGCTATTTCCTTCCCCATTTTAGGGAAGTTTTAAAATATTATCCCCTCAAGTATTTCTCAAGTATTATCTCCTCATGGCCTTTCTTTTTGTCTTCTTCTTCTGGGACTCCTGTGATTCTAATGTTGGGGTGTTTAACATTGCCCCAGAGGTATCTCAGGTTGTCCTCATTTCTTTTAATTTTTTTTGCTTTTTTCTTTTCTGCTTCATTTATTTCCACCATTCTATCTTCCACCTATCTTCTGCCTCATTCTATTGTTAGTTCCCTCCAGAGTGCTTTTGATGTCATTTATTGCATTATTTATTAGTGATTAACTCTTTTTTTAGTTCTTCTGGGTCCTTGTTAAACATTTCTTGTATCTTCTCAATCCTTGTCTCCAGTCAATTTATCTGTAATTCCATTTTGTTGAAAAAATTTTGGATCATATTTACTGCCATTATTCTGAATTCTTTTTCATGTAGATTCCCTATCTTCTCCTCTTTGGTTTGGTTTGGTGGGCATTTATGATGTTCCTTTATCTGCTGAATATGTCTTTGCCTTTTCATTTTGTTTAGATTGCCGTGTTTGGGGTTACCTTTCTTTATTCTGGAAGTTTGTGGTTCCTTTTTATTGTGGAGATTGCTCCCTGTGGGTGTGCTTGGATGAGGGTCTTATCAAGGTTTCCTGGATAGGGAAGCTTGCATCTGTATTTTGGTGGGTGGAGCTGAAACTCTTCACTCTGGAGTGCAAGGAAGTGTCCAATAGTGAGTTTTGAGGTGCCTGTGGGTTTGGTGTGACCTTTGGCCACCTGTGTATTAATATTCAGGTATGTGTTCCTGTGTTGCTAGAGAATCAGCATGATATGTATTGCTCTGAATCCTGTTAGCTCTTGGGTGGAGCTTGGTTTCAGTGTATGTATGGAGGTTTTTTTAGGAGCTTTTGTTGATTAATGTTCCCTGGAGTCAGAAGTTTTCTGGTGTTCTCATTTTTTTCTTTTTTCCCTGTAGTTGACATCTAATCTTACCACATTGTGGTCAGAAAAGATGCTTGAAATGATTTCAATTATTTTTTAATTTACCAAGGCTAGATTTATGGCCCAAGATGTGATCGATCCTGGAGAAGGTTCCATGTGACTTGAGAAATAGGTGAAAACATTGTTTTGGGGTAAAATGTCCTAGAGACATCAATTAGGTCTAACTGGTCCATTGCAACATTTAAAGTTTGAGTTTCCTTGCTAATTTTCTGTTTAGTTTATCTTGAGGTATTAAAGTCTCCCACTATTATTGTGTTACTGTTAATTTCCCCTTTCATACTTGTTAATATTTGCCTTACATATTGTGGTGCTCCTATGTTGGGTGCATATATATTTATAATTGTTATATCTTCTTCTTGGATTGATCTTTTGATGATTATGTAATGTCCTTCTTTGTCTCTTTTCACAGCCTTTATTTCAATGTCTATTTTATCTGATATGATTATTGCTATGCCTGCTTTCTTTTGGTCTCCATTTGCATGAAATATCTTTTTCCAGGCCTTCCTCTTTAGTCTGTATGTGTCTCTTGTTTTGAGGTGGGACTCTTGTAGACAACTTATATAGAGGTCTTGTTTTTGTATCCATTCAGCCAGTCTTTGTTTTTTGGTGGGGCATTTAACTCATTTGCATTTAAGGTAATTATAGATAAGTATGATCCCGTTCCCATTTGCTTTGTTGTTTTGGGTTTGAGTTTATAAACGTTTACTGTGTTTCCTGTCTAGAGAAGTTCCTGTGGAATTTGTTGAAGAGCTGTTTTTGTGGTGCTGAATTCTCTCAGCTTTTGCTTGTCTGTAAAGCTTTTGATTTCTCCTTCATATTTGAATGAGATCCTTGCTGGGTATAGTAATCTGAGTTGTAAGTTTTGCTGTTTCATCACTTTAAGTATGTCCTGCCATTCCCTCCTGGCCTGAAGAGTTTCTATCAAAAGATCAGCTGTTACCCTTATGGGAATCCCCTTGTGTGTTATTTGTTGCCTTTTCCCTTGCTGCTTTTAATATTTGCTTTTTTGTGTTTGATTTTTGTTAATTTGATTAATATGTGTCTTGTAGTGTTTCACCTCGGAGAAGGCAATGGCATCCCACTCCAGTACTTTTGCCTGGAAAATCGCATGGACGGAAGAGCCTGGTAGGCTGCAGTCCATGGGTTCACTAGAGCCAGACACGACTGAGCGACTTCACTTTCACTTTCACTTTCATGCACTGGAGAAGGAAATGGCAACCCACTCCAGTGTTCTTGTCTGGAGAATCCCAGGGACAGGGAAGCCTGGTGGGCTGCCGTCTATGGGGTCGCACAGAGTCAGACACGACTGAAGTGACTTAGCAGCAGCAGCAGCAGCAGTGTTTCACCTTGCATTTATCCTGTTTGGGACTCTCTAGGTTTCTTCTATTTGGTTGGCTATTTCCTTCCCCATTTTAGGGAAGTTTTAAAATATTATCCCCTCAAGTATTTCTCCTCAAGTATTATCTCCTCATGGCCTTTCTTTTTGTCTTCTTCTTCTGGGACTCCTGTGATTCTAATGTTGGGGTGTTTAACATTGCCCCAGAGGTATCTCAGGTTGTCCTCATTTCTTTTAATTTTTTTTGCTTTTTTCTTTTCTGCTTCATTTATTTCCACCATTCTATCTTCCACCTATCTTCTGCCTCATTCTATTGTTGGTTCCCTCCAGAGTGCTTTTGATGTCATTTATTGCATTATTTATTAGTGATTAACTCTTTTTTTAGTTCTTCTGGGTCCTTGTTAAACATTTCTTGTATCTTCTCAATCCTTGTCTCCAGTCAATTTATCTGTAATTCCATTTTGTTGAAAAAATTTTGGATCATATTTACTGCCATTATTCTGAATTCTTTTTCATGTAGATTCCCTATCTTCTCCTCTTTGGTTTGGTTTGGTGGGCATTTATGATGTTCCTTTATCTGCTGAATATGTCTTTGCCTTTTCATTTTGTTTAGATTGCCGTGTTTGGGGTGACCTTTCTTTATTCTGGAAGTTTGTGGTTCCTTTTTATTGTGGAGATTGCTCCCTGTGGGTGTGCTTGGATGAGGGTCTTATCAAGGTTTCCTGGATAGGGAAGCTTGCATCTGTATTTTGGTGGGTGGAGCTGAAACTCTTCACTCTGGAGTGCAAGGAAGTGTCCAATAGTGAGTTTTGAGGTGCCTGTGGGTTTGGTGTGACCTTTGGCCACCTGTGTATTAATATTCAGGTATGTGTTCCTGTGTTGCTAGAGAATCAGCATGATATGTATTGCTCTGAATCCTGTTAGCTCTTGGGTGGAGCTTGGTTTCAGTGTATGTATGGAGGTTTTTTTAGGAGCTTTTGTTGATTAATGTTCCCTGGAGTCAGAAGTTTTCTGGTGTTCTCAAGTTTTTCATTTAAGCCTCCTGCCACTGGCTTTCAGTAGCCTCAACACTTCTCCATCCATACAGCACAGATGATAAAATATCTAGTTTAATGGTGACAACATTCTCCACAGTGAGGGACACCCAGTGAGATTCACAGAGTTGAGGAGGGAGATAGAGGTGACCAGGATGACAAGAGGGGGAATCAAAAGGGGAAGGAGCAATCTAGCCAGAAATCTATTCCCTATGTGCTCTTCACATTCTGGAACACTCAGAGAGGTTAACAGAATTACACAGAGAAGAGAAGAGAAGAGGGAGGAGGGAGATAGAAGTGATCAGAAGGAGAAGAGGGGGAGTCAAAAGGAGAGAGACTGATTTAGCCAGTAATCAGTTCCCTAAGTGTTCTCCACAGCCCAGAACATACACAGAGGTTCACAGAGTTAAGTCGAGAAGAGAATGGGGAGAGAGGAGATAGAAGTGACCTGGGGGAGAAAAAAGGAGAGTCAAAAGGAGAGAGAGCAATCAAGCCAGTAATCACACCCCTATGTAAATATGGGTACTGAACATTAGATTCTTAAAAGTACAAAGTTTATAACAAATACCAAAAAGCAAAGATTAAAATCTAAAGTAGTGGTAGTAGACTTTCAAAAATACATATTAAAAATACAAGACAAAATCACAAAGATCATAATATATGTATATATTTGAAAATTGTTTTAAAAATAGTCTTCTTTTTGCAAGGTAATGGGTTATAAAAATGAAAATTAAAGGAGTAATAAAGAACTTAACAATTTAAAAAAATGATAGTAAAATATATCTAGGAATTTCTCTGGAGCTGTTCAGGGCAGGGTGGGGTCTGTTCAGTTTCAGATAGTTCCTAGTTCTCAATGTCTATAGGCCCCTTCCAATGCTTGCTGCTGCTGCTGCTAAGTCGCTTCAGTCGTGTCTGACTCTGTGCGACACCATAGACAGCTGCCCACCAGGCTTCCCCATCCCTGGGATTCTCCAGACAAGAACACTGGAGTGGGTTGCCATTTCCTTCTCCAATGCATGAAAGAGAAAAGTGGAAGTGAAGTTGCTCAGTCGTGTCTGACTCTAGCGACCCCATGGACTGCAGCCTACCAGGCTTCTCCATCCATGGAGTTTTCCAGGCAAGAGTACTGGAGTGGGTTGCCAATGCTTAGTCAATGCTAACTACAGGGTTTTAATCTGTTGCACCAATCACTTCAGAGTGATTCCCTCTTCATTTATTTTGGCTTCCTCTGTTTGCAAGTCTCTTCAGTGTTCTAATTTTTGCCCTGGCACAAGAGGGCTACGGTGGTCACTCATTTAAGCTTACTTGTTCAGTGTGCTCTGGGGAGGACACAGCACTGCAAACAAATATCACTGGCATCTGTGGGGAGTTCTCACAGTGTATGGAGCACTGGGTTTGCCCCAGCTCAGGCCGCTTGTGCATTCCCAGCCTACACTGGTCAGGCTCCAGGTTGCTCTGCAGAGGATCTGTCCAAAGCAGGCCCTGGGTTTCTTGCACTTTCCAGGTCTAAGCTGCTCAGGTTCAAGTTCTCAGGAGCAGAGTGAGTAGAGCATGAGTTTTGTGCCCTTCCCAGATCTGAGCAGCTCAGGCGGCCAGGTGCTTGGCGAGCACCCTGTCCCAGGTGGCCTGTGCATCTTATCACCTCCCCAGTCACAGCCCCTTGGTGTCCTGGGTGCACCATGAGAGCACGGTCTCAGGTGTGCTGTGTGTCTCCTCTGGGGTCTGATCTCTGGCTACAACTCGCCTGGCGGATGTCAACAGTCCAGGATCCCAGGAAGACTTCATTAGCAACTGGGAGCCTGCTCAGAGTTTGGTGGAGGATGCCCTCTCTGGGGCCGAGATTGCCCCTTGCCTTCTGGCTCTGGCTGTCACCTCCAGCAGGGAGAGGGGCTTCCGGTGGGAGGATGGGCCAGTCTGCAGCCGGCTAGCTCTCCTCTGATATTCACTCAATCCTTTGTTCTGTGAGCAGGCTAGGCTGTGCCTTAGGTTAGAGCTTTTTGCAGGAAAGTTCTCTCTCTCTCTCTCTCTCTCTCTCTCTCTTTCTCTCTCTCTCTCTCTCTCTCTCTCTCTCTCTCTCTCTTTCTCTCTCCAACTATCCTACAGTTTGGGTTGCTATCTCAAGTTAGCGCCCTCAGATTGTCCTCAGGGCATTCAGGCCTGGTCCTTAACCTAAGCATGCAACCATCTCCTCCTTGTTCAGCCCCGCTCACTGGTGGTGGACATGAGCATCCAGACTACTTCTCCACTGGGAGTTGTGTTTAGGTGCATATTCTGTGTGGGACCCCCTCCCCCACCCCAGTTATGTTGTCCTCTGAGATTCCAAAACTCCATACAGTCCTGCCAGTGAGAGGGTTTCCTGGTGTTTGGAAACTTCTCCTCCTTCACGACTCCCTCCCTGGGATGGGTCTCTGACCCTAACTCTTTTGTCTCTCATTTTTCTTTTATGTTTTGTCCTACTTACTTTTGAAAAGAATAGGCTGCCTTCCTGGGTGCCTGGTGTCCTCCACCAGCATTCAGAAATTGTTTTGTGGAAATTGCTCAGCATTTAAATGATCTTTTGATGAATTTGTGGGTGAGAAAGTGGTCTCCCCATCCTATTCCTCTGCCATCTTAGGACCGCCTCCTCTTGACTTTTTTTTGGAAACAGATTGGAGAAAATACTGTAGAGGTAGGTTTGAGTGGGAGGTGAGAAGTCCCTATATAAACATTTTTAAGCATCCAAGGGAGGAGAAGAAGGAAAAGGAATGTAGATGCTGACTAGAGGACAGAAAAGAAAGGGAATGCAAAAAGGACACAACTGAACTGAAAATACAGTCCACTTGTATCAACATGACTTAACTGTTTATTACAGAAAATTCTTTACCAGGAAAGTAGTTCTGTAGACCAATAGTTACTTTCACTGTTTGCCAGTTTGTATCAAGAAGTTCTTGTAAACAAATTTATTTGCACGTTTTGCTCATCTGGACAAACAAATCTCCCTTTGTGATAATATCTTGCTCACCTGGACAAACATCCTGCTTCTCAGATGCTGTCAAGACTCCTCAAAATTCTTTCCATATTGAATCCACCAATTGTAGAGTATTATGAGTTTTTCTCACTCCCAACAAATTCCCCATCTTGAAAAATCCCCCTAACACCACTTGAACCTAGACTCTAAGTCTCTCAAGACTTATTCCTAACTCAGTTCTGAGACAATTGAGACTTAATGTAGCATTCTTCCTTCCTGAAGTGTTAATAAGTTTAATAAACTCAAATTTATTTGATGAAAATATTTTTCTGTCAATCTTTGTGGGAGAGTTTACAACCAAAGGAACTTACTTATTTCTTAGATATTATGAAGAAGAAGAAGGAAAGAGGCAATGTGGCTGTATCCATAAAGGGAAGAGGAGAAGATGATCAATTTTTTTAGCTTCAGAAATGAATGAATATTACTAAAGAATATTTTTGGGTTGACCTATTGTGATGGTTTATTCTCTGTTAATTTGAGTATATCATAGTACCCAGGTATTTTGTTTGTATACATCTGTAAGGATATTTTTCAAGATGAGGTTAAAATTTAAATCAGTAGACTTTGAGTAAAGCTAATAGTACTTCATTATATGGGGGTGCCTCATCCAATCAGTTGCAGGGCTTAATAGAAAACACAGTAAGTTTTCTAAGGAAGAAGGAACACTGTTCAATGATTGTCTTTTGACTTGATCTATAACATCAACTCAACCCTGAATCTCTAACCTGATAGCCTACTGTGAACATTTGGGATTAGCTCAGAAAATTGGGCTAGTCCCAGTTTTCCTCTCTTTTTCCATTTCTCCCCGACCGTTTCACAAACACATACCTACACATACACATTGTATTGATTTGTTTCTCTGGAAAACCCTAATGAACCTATCAATTAGTTCATTATAAAATTGATTATGTGTTGACTGACAGTTAAGCTTTGCGTCTTACACTGAGTGAGGTTACATATACTTTACCTAGAAAATGATATACTAGCAACATGTCAACTTTGCTACTATTATTGAGACAATTTATGTGATTCTGATAATTTAATTTATTTGCCATTATTTATAGTCCATTTAAATTTTCCTCCAGATCAATGTAAAGGTTTATTTGCTAAAAAACATTGTTGATGACTTTATTTTCATTTACATAATTTTACCTGCTGTATTACTTGTAGTATGTTTAAATTATTTTAGGATTTCCTTGGTGGCTCAGATGATAAAGCGTCTGTCTACAATGCGGGAGACCTGAGTTCGATCCCTGGGCAATCCACTCCAGTTCTCTTGCCTGGAAAATCCCATGGACAGAGGAACCTGATAGGTTACAGCCCATGGGATCGCAAAGAGTTGGACACGACTGAACAACTTCACTTTCACTTAAATTATTCTATGAAACATGCTAAGAACATTATACATACTTTGTAAGTTAATCTCAAAAAATGAATAGTGAAATGAATATCATGGTCATGCCCATTTTTCATGTGAGAAAATTAGGAAAATGAGGGTTAATTAATTAAGGACACGTAGCCAAATTGTGTTCTTGCCTGGAGAATCCCAGGGACGGGGGAGCCTGGTGAGCTGCCATCTCTGGGGTCACACAGAGTTGGACACGACTGAAGCAACTTAGTAGCAGCAGCAGCAACTAAATTAGACACGACTGAGCGACTTCACTTTCACTTTGGATTGGAGAAGGAAATGACACCCCACTCCAGTGTTCTTGCCTGGAGAATCCAAGGGATAGGGGAGCCTGGTGGGCTGCCGTCTATGGGGTTGCACAGAGTTGGACACGACTGAAGTGACTTAGCAGCAGCAGCAGCTAAA
The DNA here is from genome assembly GCA_006408615.1 of Connochaetes taurinus. NCBI lineage: Eukaryota > Metazoa > Chordata > Mammalia > Artiodactyla > Bovidae > Connochaetes > Connochaetes taurinus. Next base: position 31,317 of record SJXO01008979.1, read on the forward strand.
CTGGAATAAACTGAACTGACTGAACTCATCTGTATACGTCAGAGCCCATGTACTTAAAATGCATGTCATAATTCAAGCTAATAATAGAAATAACCTATGTGTATATTTCTATATGTTTCAAGGCAAACATTTAATAAAACATGATGTAGTTGAAAGACAACAGTTATAGTTAAGATGGAGTTCTAAATCGGTTTCTGTTATTTTTTGCAGACTTGTGTTTTCATTAACCCTTCTGTTCTTAATTGAAGTAACTGCAATTGGGCTAAATAGTCGCTATTTTTTGAAAAGTTAGTCACTCAGTCGTGTCCGACTCTTTGTGACCCCATGGACTATAGCCAACAAGGCTCCTCTGTCCATGGGATTCTCCAGGCAATAATACTTGAGTATGTTGCCATTTCCTTTTCCAATTAAACTCAGGAATAGTTTTATGAAAATGTAGTCATTTAAAGTATAGTAACTCTCATACATTACACTGTTTGTTTTTATATCTGGGAATTGTTATCATTATCTTAATTCTTAAACATAATATTTCTTCATTAAACATAGATGAATAGAAAATAATAATTCACTCAAGACACTGTAGGTTGATAAGAGGAGCTTAATTGTTTCATTTTCTGATTTCTTATTGTTATTCTCTACCTTTATTTTTATATTTTAAGAAATGACTTTTAAATATTCATAATTCTTTAATTCCAATCCCAAAGAAAAGCAATGCCAAAGAATGCTCAGACTACTGCACAATTGCACTCATCTCACATGCTAGTAAAGTAATGCCCCAAATTCTCCAAGCCAGGCTTCAGCAATATGTGAACGTGAACTTCCAGAAATTCAAGTTGGTTTTAGAGAAGGCAGAGGAATCAGAGATCAAATTGCCAGCATCCACTGGATCATTGAAAAAGCAAGAGAGTTCCAGAAAAACATATATTTCTGCTTTATTGACTATGCCAAAGCCTTTGACTGTGTGGATCACAAAAAAATGTGAAAAATTCTTCCAAAGATGGGAATACCAGACCACCTGACCTGCCTCTTGAGAGACCTGAATGCACGTCAGGAAGCAACAGTTAGAACTGGACATGAAACAACAGACTGGTTCCAAATTGGGAAAGGAATATGTCAAGGCTGCATATTGTCACCCTGCTTATTTAACTTCTATGCAGAGTAAATCATGAGAAATGCTGGGCTGGATGAAGAACAAGCTGGAATCAAGATTGCTGGGAGAAATATCAATAACCTCAGATATGCAGATGACACCACCCTTATGGCAGAAAGTGAAGAAGAACTAAAGAGCCTCTTGATGAAAGTCAAAGAGGAGAGTGAAAAAGTTGGCTTAAAGTTCAACATTCAGAAAACGAAGATCATGGCATCTGGTCCCATCACTTCATGGAAAATAGATGTAGAAACAGTGGAAACTGTGGCTGACTTTATTTTTCTGGGCTCCAAAATCACTGCAAATGGTGATTGCAGCCATGATTATGACCAACCTAGACAGCATATTAAAAAGCAGAGACATTACTATGCCAACTAGTTCAATCCATCTAGTCAAGGCTATGGTTTTTCCAGTGGTCATGTATGGATGTGAGAGTTGGAGTATAAAGAAAGCTGAGAACCAGAGAACTGATGCTTTTGAACTGTGGTGTTGGAGGAGACTCTTGAGAGTCCCTTGGACTGCAAGGAGATCCAACCAGTCTATCCTAAAGATAATTAGTCCTGGGTGTTCATTGGAAGGACTGATGTTGAACCTGAAATTCCAATACTTTGGCCACCTGATGCAAAGAGCTGACTCTTAGGAAAAACTTTGATGCTGGGAAAGATTGAGGGCAGGAGAAGGGGAGACAGAGGATGAAATGGTTGGATGGCATCACCGACTCAATGGAAATGAGTTTGGGTAAACTCCAGAAGTTGGTAATGGACAGGAAGGCTTGGTGTGCTGTGGTTCATGGGGTTGCAAAGAGTCGAACACGACTGAGTGACTGAACTGAACTGAATCCTTTAAAACTGGGCAGAGAATTTGGAAATTTTTTCAAAGATTACACATATGCATACAAAAGTTTTAATTTTTATTCTAAGGAATTTTTCAGTTCAGTTCAATTCAGTCGTTCAGTCGTGTCTGACTCTTTGTGACCCCATGAATTGCAGCACACCAGGCCTCCCTGTCCATCACCAACTCCCAGAGTTCACTCAGACTCACGTCCATTGAGTCAGTGATGCCATCCAGCCATCTCATCCTCTGTCGTCCCCTTCTCCTTCTGCCCCCAATCCCTCACAGCATCAACCTCATGTAAAGAGTTGACTCATTGGAAAAGGAATTTTTAGAATAGTTTAAACAGTTTATTTGAAATCATCCAGCAGTCCACAATGAGTTTGTTTCTTCTCTGCTTTAACAACTCAATTTAAACTGATTAATCCACGTTTCAAAATGTATCATTGACTCTTAGTTGACATTTACTTTGCAAAGCTGAATAGTAACATATGTAGTTGCATATATTCTATTATTTTAGTTAATTTACAGTCTGTCATTTCATATTAAATATAAAAAGGAATGCAAATGATTTACAAGTTGCAGTCATTAAATAGCATTAAAATATATTCCCCATTTTGATACAAGATCACCTTATAAAATATAGATTAATTTTAGATTATACCTTTTGAATAAGAGAAGGTATATTTTAATCATGGTTTCATCAGTGAACATGTTCTGTGGAAAAATGAATTAAAAAATAAAAACCATATAGCTATTGTGAACATATTGCTCTTTGTGAGTAAACCCACAAATTAGGGCTGTTTGTAATAGGAACCCAGCCAGCAAGTATTTTATGAGAGGATAGGAATAGATAAGCTTTGGGGGATATCCTTTATTCATTTTGACCTTTCCCAGCTTCTTATTCTCTGTTTCAGTATTGACCTTTTTTTTTTTTCTATTAACTACTGATTCCCAGGTAACCTGCTTTTAATATGTACTCAAAGCTACATATAATAAAGAAAACAAACACAATAATACTATACAAATATACAAATCCTAGGCTAATCAAAGCTACTGAAATTGAGTACAAGTAATGGAAAGGCAAAAAAGATTGGGAAAAGATGGTTTGCATAGTAAAAACAGTCAAAATAAGGAAGCATGTCATCCTGTCAAAATGTGTGAGTTTTAAATTTAAATCATAGCACTCACCCTGAGAAATACTTAATTTATTTTTATGTACAAATATTAAAAATGATCTACATACAAATATCTCAAAATCTCCAGTTACAGTTAGTGTAAGTTAAATATACTGTGAGCCCCTTATTTCAAAATTCAGGCTTACATTGAAAAAAGTAGGGGAAAACACTAGGACATTCAGATATGACCTAAATGAAATCCCTTATGATTATCTAGTGGAGGTGACAAATAGTTTCAAGGGACTAAATCTTACCAGATTTAGATGTTTAGAGTGCCTAAAGAACTATGGATGGAGGTTTGTTACATTGTACAGGAAGTGGTGACCAAAACTATTTCTCAAAGAAAAAGAAATGCAAGAAGGCAAAGTGGTTGTCTGAGGAGGCCTTACAAATTGCTGAGAAAAGACAAGAGAAAGGCAAAGGAGAAATGGAAAGATATACCCAACAGAATGCAGAGTTCCAGAGAACAGCAAAGAGAGATAAGAAGTCCCAAACAGGATAAACCCAAGGCAAAACACCCCAAGACACATATTAATCAAATTAACAAAGATCAAACACAAAGAACAAATATTAAAAGCAGCAAGGGAAAAACAACAAAACACGAGGGGATTCCCATACGGATAACAGCTGATCTCTCAATAGATACTCTTCAGGCCAGGAGGGAATGGCAGAACATACTTAAAGTGATGAAAGAAAATAACCTACAGCACAGTTTACTGTACACAACAAGGATCTCATTCAAATATGAAGGAGAAATCAAAAGTTTTACAGACAAGCAAAAGCTAAAAGAATTCAGCACCACCAAACCAGCTCTCCAACAAATGCTAAATGATATTCTCTAGACAGGAAACACAGAAAGGGTGCATAAACCAGAACCAAAAACAATAAAGTAAATGACAAGGGAATCAAAGTTATCAATAATTACCTTAAATGTAAATGGGTTGAATGCTCCAACCAAAAGACAAAGACTGGCTGAATGGGTACAAAAACAAGACCCCTATATGTGTCGTCTATAAGAGACCCACCTCAAAACAGGGGACACATACAGAGTGGAAGTGAAGGGCTGGAAAAAGATATTCCACACAAATAGAGATCAAAAGAAAGCAGGAGTAGCAATACTCATATCTGATAAAATAGACTTTAAAACAAAGGCTGTGAAAAGAGACAAAGAAGGATACTACATAATGATCAAAGGATCAATCCAAGAAGATATAACAATTATAAATATATATGCACCCAACATAGGAGCACCACAATATGTAAGACAAATGCTAACAAGTATGAAAGGGGAAATTAACAACACAATAATAGTGGGAAACTTTAATACCCCACTGACAACTATGGATAGATGAACTAAACAGAAAATTAACAA